>JAHBCN010006089.1:93383-132156 GCA_019359885.1 Listronotus oregonensis | reverse complement strand
GGTGATTGTTTATTATACCCAGGTAACTAGATAATGAAATTATACTCAGAATAGGCCTTAATTGCGAAGTTGGTATTTCCGATTTGTGGCCGGGTTTTCCCAATTTCGCTTGTGTGCGCCGGCCAGCAAGAAAATTAAGTCAAGGAACAATGCATAAAGGTGCTTGCTAACTGCCTTTTATTATTTGTAGTTACTTGATACTTATGAAAAAAACAAAAAGGTTTAAGGGCGATTTCGAACTATTCCCACTCAGACGTTAATTTTCTGCGGGTGCTGTGTATGACATGTTTGCATCCAGTTGGTCCAGATAGAAAAAATGTGAATTCATCCAAAAAAGGGATATTTTTCGAAAAATCCGGATTCCATAGCACTATCTCAAAAATATCCAGCTCTGCAATCGAAGTCATCTTCAGATAATTCATGGACTAGTTTGATTTATATGGATAATATTTTGCAGATTTAACAATATTCCAAACAGATAAATTCCTGATCATTGGTTCATGTGATGCTTAATTGGATTTTTTGATTTATATGAAACTTTGTGCAGTTAGGGACACTGAGCGAAATACACTTTGTCACTATTATGAACCAGTAGTGTAGTTTCGACAATTTTTTTATTATTATTTGGCCATAACTTTTTTAATATTTATATTTTTAATAATTTGGTATGTTGTACCTATTCTCTGCTGAATTCTACATAAAAAGGCACTCTTAATTTAACTGGATAAATTTAACGGTCTTCGAGATATTTTAATTTTTAACTTTCGTGGTATGAAAAGGAACGAATTATATATTTGTCCCATTTTGTACGACGAAAGTTCTTTACATAATGGCAATAGACTGCTTTTATTCCACTTGCCCCTCTACATCTATGGGAAGGGGTTATTTCAGTTCTTTTACAGGAAATAATGTTGCATTGTTGTTTCTTGTTAGGCAGCTAAATAGGAACAAAGTCATTAAATTTTATTTGACCTGTCTCAAATAAAATAAACATTATTTTTTAGGTCACATACGTTGAAGAAAAGTGTGAGGAATCTATCGAACCTATACTTGACCAAACGGTAGGATCATGGGAAGAAAATAATATTAATTTCGCCCAAGAATTATCCAATTTAACACTTAAGTGCCTTGATGATAAAAAGAAACGACCACTGATGTTGGAAGTTGTAGAGGCACTTGAACAAATGACCAAAAATTTAAGTTAGAACTAGTGTATGATCTGATCTGTAGTTAAATTATACATATAAAAATGTAAAAGGGACCATATAAAACAAATATTATTTATTTTATTATTGTAAAAGTGGTGTAAATAGGTTCGAATTAAAAACTACTTTATTATTCTTTAGAGTGTTTCTCTTGTTTTTATTATTTAAGAGTCGAGCGTGAGATAAACATTTTTTTGATGAACTAATCAAGAAAGTCCGAGTAATTGTTTGGTATCTGACGAAATAAAATAAGTTGTATTTATGATTAATATTAAAAAATCTCTAATTATTTGATTGAAAACTATATCTGGCTGTGCAGTATTAGTCACATCTTTATGCATGAACTTCAGATTAGGGTCATTCCATTTCAAATCATCCAATAAAAACATGAAATGTCACCCATCACCTCAGATTTGGCTGACAATTTTTTTATTTGTTTATTTGACCATCCTTATAATCTAAAGCAAGTTTTAAAAAATTATCTTTAATAGTTTTTAGGTTATGAATTTATAAATGGTTATAATGGCGTTTCCGAGGCTACCACTTTCGGCGATATTATTATATTAAAAAATCCATAACTTCTACAATTATTTAACATAAAGCAATATTTTTTTTACCAAAATGTTTAGACAAATCAGAGGATTATAGAAAAAATATATTTGGTTAATTATTACTCATATTTCATGGAATGCTGTGCTAAATTTAAATTTTGAGTCCTTTTAATTCGCAAACAAAAATCTTTAAAAGCATTATTGACAAAGGCATAAACAGTAACCAAGGTATTTTTTTAATTTATCCTAAAGATGTAAACTAAAATAATCTGAAATAAAGTAAATGGTTTTTTACCTGATAATATTTTTAAAAAATCATAAAAGTTACAATTTGGGTCATGGCGAATAAATCCTACAACATCAATTCTTGTTATCCAGTTTAAAACCTCTATTACCTCCTTAAATTGCAAAATAACACCTTTCAATATTGTTCTATAATCAGTAAAACATATATTCTGACCACATAATATTTAACTTTTAAATAAATGTTTTAGCATTTTTTTGTTACCTACGAAAAATGTAATATTAAAATGTCTCTAATGACTGGTGTTACTTAATATATAATTGAAATTAGATTTTAAATCAATCTAGATGCTATGTATTACCAGTACAGTATTAAACTTATTTTTAAGTTGATAAGGCTATCTCTATCTATCTACATCTCTACAAAGATAATTTTATCACATACAGGAATCAACATAAACCCTCCAATCCAGTCCATACTGGATATAAATGTTTAGGTTTTATCCTGCATGAATACTTCTCTCAAGTCTCAAGATGAAACCCCCTTTACCTCAAGAGAAAGAAGTTCTCGCGAAAACTATTTGTATGTAATACAGAATGAAGCCCGAGGCTATCATTGGACACGCAACAGCTGCTCTCTGCACCCGGCTGCTATTTTCACTCGAGACGAAGACAAAGATGACCTAGTAGTATCAAGTTTGTGTATTGTATCTGACGACCTGGAACCTAATGTACCCTTTGTTCATGAAACTCAACGAGTTGTTGTTGTTTAATATTATTTAGGTGTACAGCCTTATATAACAGTTAAAAATGTACATATACACATCAAATATCTTGAGGTCAGTGCATATATTTTAGTGTTTACAATGTATCATTATTAGAGGGAATATTAGAGGTTTTAAACTGGATAACAAGTTTAAATAACTGATGTTGTAGGATTTATTCGCCATAACCCAAATTGTACCTTTTATGATTTTTTAAAAATATTATTTCATATTATTTTAGTTTACATCTTGAGGATAAATTAAAAAAAAAATACTTTGGTTACTGCTATGCCTTTAGTCAATAATCGCTTTTAAAGATTTTTTGTTTGCGAATTAAAAAAGAGCTCAAAATTTAAATTTAGCACAGCATTCCATAGAAATATGAAGTAATAATTAACCAAATATATTTTTTCTATAATCCCCTGATTTTTCTGAACATTTTGGTAAAAAAATTATTGCTTTATGTTAAATATTGTAGAAGTTATGGATTTTTAATATAATAATGTCGCCGAAAGTGGTAGCCTCGGAAACGCCATTATAACCATATTTTGCTAAATTTCAAAAATTCATAACTTAAAAACTATTAAAGATATTTTTTTAAAACTTGGTATATGTTATTAGAATGGTCAAATAAACAAATAAAAAAAATTCAGCCAAATCTGAGGTTATGGGTGACATGACCTGGATGAAGTGGCATGGAATGACCCATTAGTAAAAATACTTATTACCTGATTCAGCTTCGACGGCATTTACAAATCAAATAAGAATAGCAATCAGCAGGAAATTAATGTGACGAAAAATTTTTGGTACAGACCTGTTTTATTTGTATTTTATATATTAACAAGATTTGAAAGAAGAATGAAATTCATGCCATATTTGTTAATCAGCTTAAAACAGAATTTGTGGAAGCAGTGTTTACGGAAATGGAAAAAAAACAGACGAGTTTTAATGAGATGATGAATCAGACGTTCAAGAGAAAAGCTGGGCTGTTCTCAGTCAAAAAAGGAAATTCGGAAATTTAGAAAAATTCTTAATTCCAACGAACAATACACCGGAAACGGAAGTGACCGAAAATGAAAACCTGTAAGGGTAAGTTTTATTTAATCAAGAAATTTAGATTATTACATTGATCAGACGGATATAAAAGAAAATATTTTTATGTCAACTAAATCTGGTAAGCCACCCGCAGCATGTAGTAATATAATTTCAGATATATTTATCGATTCTTTCGTGTTACTAAATAACAAAGTTAATAAAGCTTCTTTGTCTTTTGTACATTACTGCTATTTAACAATTGTAAAGAATTTCAGGTAATCAATCCTTCGATTTATTGGTGTCTTTAAAACTTGGTTGCACGCAGACAGAGATGTCGGTAATTTAACTAAAATAATTGAAAAATCGTATTCAATTACTTCTCATTAATTAAATTCTTTTAATTTAATTACTTTCCGGAAAAGGTAATTGTATTTGGATTATCAATTTATAGGATAATATATTCGAAATTGGTAATTGATTTTCACTAATTCCAAGTAATTCGATTACTTATAAAGTAATTGAATTACTTAGAAGTCAATTCAATTACCTAATAAATAATTGAATTACTACGAAAAATTCTATTACCTTTCTTTATGGAAAAACTGCCGGAATTTTGGCCATTTTGAAACACGGTGGGCCGCTTTGAATCCGGCGAACGCCGCCGCAGTGCCGATTTAGTTTTTTTGATTGATTCTAACCGCCACCGTTTTTATATTTTTTTTGTGAAAAAATCTGTTGATGTTTGGAGTAGGATAAAAAAATATTTTATCTTAGAGTCATTTAATGTTAAACTTGCCGAGAAAGCAGTTTAAATAGTGTGATTTGCGCGTATGATGCATTTTAATATAAATATTTTATTTGTTTAGTGTATCGTGTTTAATACATGTAGTAATTTAAATAAAGTAATTGCTAAAATATTTAATTACTTTTAGTTTTAATTGATAATTGAATTACTTTTAACAAACATGGTAGTAATTGGTAATCGTAATTTATTACTACTTAGAAGAGTAATTGGTAATTGTAATTGAATTACTTTTTAAAATTGCGACAGCTCTGCACGCAGGAATAAACGACGCTAAGATGGTTTAAGGTTTTTTTACCTTCTCTGCGTTACTTTTGGCTTTTTACGTGTTTATTCCTAAATGTATGTACACACGATCTTGTTCATGATTTTTTATGTATTTTCTTACTTTTTTTCACATATTTTTATTTTCTTTTCCTGATTCAGTTTTTTTATATTTTGACTTGCTATTTTAAAACAGCTTTCTTAAAAACTTTCTTTTAAATACTTAGTGAACATTACCTTATTTGCTAATAAAATAGGGTGTCTTTTAGAGCATGCCTATATAGCACAGTTTACAGTGCAGTTTTAGTACCTAAAATTTAACAGCAAACCAACAGTTCTGTCTTTACAAAGTGGTGCATAAAAAATAAAAAACCAAAATCTTAACAACGGTTAGTTTTTCCTTGTTTTCCGTATGGCAAAACTTTAAAAAATAGCAATTTTTTCTTTTAGGTGAATAACTAATTAAAATGAAATTTAAGCGCGATACTTTCTATAGAACTTTGTAACGAATCAAAAGCAAAGTGGTTTCTTATAATCTCGCCATTTGGCGCAGTGGGGCTCAAAGCAAGCGGGGAGATGTGTTAAAGTAATACATTGTACATTTCTCCTCTCTTGCTTTGACGTCCCTCTATTTTGCTCGAAGTGCAAGATTAAGCATTTACTCTATTATTCGGAGCCATTTTGACACTTTTCGCTAATTTTATATGTAAATCAAAAATAATAAGTATGGTCTCACTAAATAATTGAAAAATCGTATTCAATTATAATAGGATAATGTATTCGAAATTGGTAATTGATTAATCCGGCACTTCAGTACAGGGTGAGTCAATCTTAAAGTAAAGTTCATTATCTAATTTTTTTTTGAGAATTACCAAAATACCTTAATTACAAAAGTCTTAGAGAATGCTAAGATACATTTAAAAATTTTTTAAAGTATACTGGATGGTTCAAAAAAGATTGGCCAAAGTAACATACGTTTTTTTTAATGGAACATCCTATTTTTATTGGATACTACCTAAACCTTGTAGTTTTTCTAATATTTTAATTTTTTTAAGAAAAATATTAATTTTTACATTGTTTCTGAAGGTAAAATACTCATATTTGATATAAACGTTTTGTAAGCATAACAAAAAATGTATATGTGAAGTAATTTCAGTTAGATGCTACAGGGCATACAAAATAAATTTATACGTAATTAAACTTAAAAAAAAAATGGATTTTTTAAATGGCACGTATTAACTATGTTATATTTATTTTTAATAGTTTGAGATTTATTTTAATATTTTTTTTATTTTTACACTTTTTTTGTTGCACAAACGCTATAAAATAAGTTGTCTATGACATAACAAAAATGTAGACGTCAAATTTTGACATGTCAATTAAGAAAATAAAAATAGTTTAATTTATTGTCGTGAGTGATGTATAAAATAATACGGTTATGGATTTTTTTAAGAATGAAGTAATTGCTATGATTTATATACTGGGCGTCAAAAAAACTTGTCTTGTGGCAGTGCTTTAAGGAGCGAAGTACCCTAATAGATGCATATCATCTAGACATCTTTTCAATGCTTAATGGAACGTTTTGATGCTAGTGATAGCGCTGAATATAAAAAACGGCAAGTGGTAAACCGAAATGCTACCAATGAAAAAAAATGGAGATTTTCTTCATGTTAAAGATAATCCCCAGGCCAGTAGCCGTCAATTAGCTAACTTACGTGAGATATCCCAATCTACCTCTAATTGCACCACGATAAAATATAAATATCATCCATTTCATAATGGAACTACACTTTTGGACCGTGATTTTGAACAACGAGTAAACTTTTGTACCATCCATAAAGCCATAGAGGCCGATTAGAATTTTGTGTCCAAAAAAAAGGTTTCCGATGAAGCTACTTTTCGCAGTAATGGAGCGGTTAACCGCCACAATATACAATATTATGCGGGGTCGGGGAAGTCTAAAACCAAAACCATTTGTCGCTTATTGTATGGTGTAAAATAAATCTTTGAGTTATTGGTCCTTATTTTTTCTGCAAACCACTCAACGGGCCTAGATATTTAAACTTTTTGCAAAATGAATTACCACAGCTTCTTAAAGAAGTTGATAACATTAAAAGAGAACCAATGTAAATTCAACAAGAAGGAGCTTTTGCTCATTACCATTGCAAAGTTGGGAATATTTAAACAATCATTACCCACAAAAATGAATCGGTAGGGATGGATTCATTGCATGGCCCCCTCGATCATGTGACTTAACACCTTTAGATTTCCTTTTTTGGAGCTACATTAGATCCTTTTTATGCGAATTTTCCTAAATCAACAGAAGACATGGTAAAAAGAGAATAAAGAATTCCTGCAGGGCACCCTTTATGTTAAGAAACGTGCAAGAAAATATTGTAAAAAGGCTAAATGTTTCCATAACAACCTTAATATAAAAATGAAAAAATCAAAATAAATCGCAAACTATTAAAAATAGGTATAAGACATACTTAATAAAAGTTGTAGGGTTTTGTACGATCTATTGTATAAAATAAAAATATACAGGACATGCCATTTGAAAAAGTCGAAATTTTTGAAGTTTAATTAGTTAAAACGTTTGGATCAAATATGAGTATTCCACCATCGGAAACAATGTCATTTTTTTTTCCAGAGTTAAAACTAATTTCTAAAAAAGAATAAAATATTGAAAAACTACTAGGTTTAAGTATATAACATTATTAACAAAAAAGAATTATAGAATTTCATGTATATAAAAATAAATTTAAAAATAGGTGGTTCCATTACAAAAAAGCTAATGTTATATTCGCCACGCTTTTGTTACCACCCTGTGTACTCAAAAATAATAATTATTACGTACACTAAGATTCTCTAAAACATTGGTTTTTAACAAATTATATCTGTAAACTAAGGTAACACGGGAGGCTGAAATTAAGTTAGTTACACTTAATACAAGTATATTATAAGGTTTATTATTACTACTATAAATTCGAATAAATCAGTACTAATTTGTTTTGGTATATAAAAAATAAATGTAAAAAACACATTGAGCACTTTAATAACTGTAATTAATTAAATATTTTTAAATAAATCAAAATTACTCACAAATACAAAATTACTCGACTGCGAGATAATAAAAACTTCGTAACCTTACATAAAAAATATTTAATAAATTTTTGGCATATTTTTCAGAAAAAACTCTAGAGTGCAATTTTTGTACTGTAAAATTGTAAACAGACGATTTTTCATCCCTTTGTATGTTTTATATAGAAGTTTTTTGATTTAGATTCCTTAATTCGTGATTTGTGCTAGGAACAATAGATTGTGACCTCAATGGTCTTGATTTAAATCCATGTTCAACCAAATGATATATTTCACATGAATCTCTTCCTTTTGTTTCGGGAAGATATACCCTAAAAAGTAAAAATAAATTAGAATATATATATCGACTATATGATTGCTGCATTTCTTTAAATTTCATTCAAATTTTCTCCGACCTTGATATTATTATCTTATTTTTAACCACTATACGTATAATAAAAAAGTTTTAGGAAAAATTATTCATCTAATTTTAATAAACTTTTAAATTAATAATTAAATTACTTTTACATCATTAAACGGAAATTGGCCCAAGTTATTAGTAATATTATAATAATGTGTATTGGTAAGCATATTTTTAATTTATAAATTAAAATCCTTAATTAAAACGGTTTTCGGAGGCGCAATGTAATAAATATCTTTTAATTTATTGTTTACATATTGTCAGTGGCTATGACCTCATTTACAAATCATCCAATTAATTAACCTACAGTCACTAAGCCTGAAGTGCAAATACCGCATGCAATGAAAATTTTATCTCGATAAGACCAAATTTTTGGTTTAAAATTCTAAGTTATGCCTACCATTGTACGTGTACTTGACTGCTTATTTTTTAGCAAGACACCGTAAAATTAAAAATATTTGGGTTCAGCCAGCTTTTCTTGTCCTCTCTGAACAGCCACGAGTCAAAAATAATGTTTTCATTTATTTAAAACTTTGTGACAAGTAATAAATAATCGACGGACTTAAAAACTCTATTCTCACATTTTCATTTTTTTAAAAGAAAAGATATGTAAACTCCCTCACCATCATAATATGGACCCGCAAAGGCTACCGGTAGCGCGGTTCAAAAGTTATTTTAGGTGGACGAAAAAGCGTGTTGATGCGCTCTGGCACAAGACATTTTTAAATCTGGAGTGCTCTAGTGTGGGCGGAGCGGACTGCCGTATCGGTTTTGTTTTCTTAGCGTTGTCGGCCAGTTCCGTATTTTGCCAATTTGCACAGTGGGATAAAAATCGAAAAAGATGGTCATCAGCATGTAACTCAGCTGAATATTGAAAAATCGTCTCAAAAATCATTACTCGGAGGTTTTTGGGGTCGCTGAATTCGAATCTGACAATATTTTTTTGAAAAACAAAATGGCGGATCCAATATGGCTACCAAACATTTGCAAAAGTAGATAAATATTTACCACAATTGTTACTCGGGGGTTTTTGGGGTCGCTGAATTCGAATCTGACAATATTTTTTTGAAAAACAAAATGGCGAATCCAATATGGCGTCTAAAAACTTTCAACATTCGATTAATATTTACCACAATCGTTACTCCAGGGTTTTTGGGGTCGCTGATTACGAATCTGACAAAATGTTTCTGGAAAATAATATTGCGGCTGCAGCATAGCGATCTAAATTTGAAATTTTGTTGAGGGAATGGTTGTAGGGCAAATAAATACAAGTTACAAGTGACACATAAATATAGTATAATCTTACTTAATATATGGGACATGCAAATCGGACTAATATTGATAAATCAATTGCTGTTAACTTCAAAATCGCTTTCATCTGTAATATCTGATTTTTCTACTTCGCTTTCTGTATCCGTATCATTTATAATCATTTACCGTTTGCAAATTTTTGGCAGATATATTGGATCCACCATTTTGTTTTTCAAAAAAAAATTGTCAGATTGGAATTCAGCGACCCAAAAAACCCCCGAGTAACAATTGTGGTAAATATTTATTGATTTTTTCCTATATTTGGCCGCCATATTGTTTTTCAAAAAATATTGTCAGATTCGAATTCAGCGACCCCAAAAACCCCCGAGGGATAGCACAACATATCAATATGTTGTGCTATCCCGAAATGCACACAGTTTCACTTTTGCATTCGGAACTACTTGTATTTAGTTTGACGACGTGTTTTCTTCAACGGTCAACTTTCGAATGGCCCTATGCAATGCTGCGCGGTACCTAGCGATTGAAAACCGGTTTTCTTTGTACTTTGGGGTTCCAGATTCTAGCGTTAAACTAGAACCTTCGATTTTCGGCGAATCGCCAGGTTTTTCCGACTTTATGCCACAGTGATTTGGTACTATGTTCCTTTTGTTATTTATGTTACCATATTGTTTATATTATTACCTTATTTTAATTTATATAGGTACAGAAGGGCAAAATAAATAACATTATTTCTTAATATATAAAAAATATTTTTAATTCTGTTTACTGCGCGCTAGCATAAAGATGTCACAAATGCGATCAGACATCTAAATGTAAGGTTATCTGTGTGTAAACTACGGAAAATTTTTAGAGATTTTAAAAACAATTCATATAAAAATACAAGTTTTTCTTCTCTAATTATAAGGTTTTGAATCTTAAAAAAAATACTTGAATTTTTAAAACCTTTTCGGGTTGCTTTTAATGCTAGTAAGGAAGAAAATTAAAGTTATATGTTTTACGTTTTCAACGACATTTTAAATAAAAGTTGCGGTTACTTTGGGTAAAAATTTCTTAATAAAAATCATATTTAATGACGCTATATGACTTTATGTGAAATTCTACTATAAACATTTATCTAAAATTATCCTAATCTTGACACCATTCCATCTACTTTTTTTTACATGTAGCACTGGTAGAAATTTTTACAGGATTCACAAATGCCTTGTTACTTTATACAATTTTAACTTATTTAATTTAGAATAATAAGTTATTTAAATAATTTTTCCTTACTTTTTCTCCATTCTGACGACCATTACAATGGGACCTGAAGGCTCTGTAGTTGCCATTTTGCATATTTTTTACATAATGTATTACATAAATTATTGTAAGCAATTCTAGGTTCTACCAGCTTTTTTATATTGGTAGTTAAGGCGATGTAACTTCTCTTTAAGATTAGTCATAATTAAAACGTTGTACTGTTCCTTTAAAGACAGTAACAAGTAGGTTAGCAGTTACCATTATTATTAAAGGATAAAAAACAAAGATTGTTTTATACGGGTAGTATGAAACAATAATAATAAAAACAACAGTTTAAATGCCAATAAAATTTACTCTATGTTTACGCTCACACAAATACGATTTTAAGAAATCCAGTTGCTGTTAAAACTTAATTCTGGTTCTAATTGCTTTAAAAAAGTTTTAGATAACATTTAAACAAATGTTTTTTTTCAAAATCCGTGTACAGAACATCCACTTTTCCTTTTACATTTAAAACTCATACATTTTGCGTAATTAATAGTAATTTACTTACAGTAGATTATATTTAAATATACCATGCTTACCTTATAAATATGAATAAAACAACAACAATTGCAGCAAAAATGAAAAATGAAGTAGCACCAAGATATGCCGCCATTGTGGGAAAAGTAAGACCAACAATAAAGTTTCCAGCCCAATTTGCCATACTTCCTAAAGCCATTGCGCTTGACCTAGGGCCAACTTCAAAAAGTTCTGAACCAACAAAATATGGGATTGGACCCAATCCCAATCCGTAACATAAAACATATCCTAATACTCCAACAATACATAAATAAGCCATCGAAGGGTACATATCCTAAAAACAAAAGAGTTTACCCTAATCTTTTGTTAATAAGTGTATTCTCTTAAAGTCAAGCAAACATAAAATTTATACAGGGTGTCCCAAAATTAGTAAGCAATATCTCTAGGATTCATTGTACTATATGAAATAAAAGGTTGGTTTGGTTTGGTCCCCACAAAATGGGCACCAAAGTCACGTTTTGCGTAATGTTGTTTATATTCTAACCTTGCATGTAGCTGTTTTAATTTCCCAAATTACACTTATAACTTTTTCCAGGGGCGTTACATACAGGGTGTGTGCCTGGTATATCATGCCCCAAGTTTTGTGTTTTTGGAATTGTAGTTCTTTTAGCATCAAATAATAAAACCTCCATCATTTCTACACAAAGAAGAACGATCTTTGTATTTTGCTACATTTTCAAGTAAAATAATTTTAAACATTATCATATTATCCATAAACGCTGCTCTGGATGTTTTGTTTATTGCTGCTGGTTAATGCAAATAAAATTTAAGAAATTCGTGATGCAAAATTTTTCAAATCGGAAGCCAACTGATATCCGGTTGGACTCGATTATAATTTGTTGGGGCATATGTACAATATGGCTTATGCAACTGAGATAAAAACCGTGAAGATCTGCTTTATAAAATCACACTTGTGCGAAATGGCATCTCAATGTACAAGCTGTAGAGCTAAAATGTATATAAGGGAAAACTGAGTGTTATTTAATTACCTTTAAAGTTATTTTAATAATAGGTTTTAAAGTAAGCAATATTATTTAAATTTAATTTCAAATTTCAATTTGCAACTAGAGTTAATTAATAATTATAACATTGGTGTTCAGTGTTACCTATAGCAATTGCTGAAAATGTCCGAATTCCATTTTCACACACCTTTTCACGCGGCGAATCATCGAACGGCGAACTCTGGGGAAATTTTAAGGCCTATTTTTTATTGTATCACAAGCAGTTATTATCCCGTTTCAAAGTTCTTCCAATGTTCCTATTGGTTTCGAATCGATTAAAGATGCCCTCACAAATAACAAATCAAGCGGATTTTAATCGGGGGAACGAGGTGACCAGTGATTTGGTCCACCCCTCCCAATTCATTTCTCACCCAACGTGTTATTTGGGTGGTTTCTTACGGCTAAATTAAAAAAAGAGGAAGCTCTATTGTGCATAAAACTAAGTTCCCTACGCACCTCTTCTAATAGTACAGGCAACTTTTTTTTGCAGGAAGTTTATGTAAGATTAACCGTTTAATCTGACGTGTAAAAAGAAGGGGCTAATTAAATCATCACCTACAATACCCATACATATATTAAAAAAATGTTTTAAGTGGCAGCATTGCACATAGCGTGGGGATTTCTATCACTCCATACATGGGTGTTGTGATAATTGACTATACTGTCTCGCCGAAACCCTGCTTTATCAGTAAAAAGAACAGTTTTTTGGAAATTCCTGTTGTTAAATTATATTTCGGTAATACCATTAGCAAAATTGTAAACGAGGCTAAAAATCTCTTGAATATAATGCTTGTACATAATGCCAAACATGCGACAGTCCTCGTACTGATAACATGATTTTCTTCCACAGCGCGTATAACTGCCTTGTCGAATTTCGTTTTTACGGTCCTTGGCCAGCCTCTAGCATCGGTAGAAACTGCAAAACTTCCTAAAGAATTATTCTATTAATGTTCCAAAAAAAAAATCCAAAAAAATAAACCTAATTTACTATTTTCCTGTAATCTGCGGTGAATGTTTTTAAAGGTTTTGAAAACATTTACCGTTGCCAATTGGGATATGCTTCTGCATACAAGCGGTAGCTTCGTGACAGTTGCTAAAAAAACGCGCGTACATCACAGACATGTCTGTCATTTCCACAAAAGTGTAATGATTGTTATACATATCAAGATTTTTTTAACTTTACAAAACTAAAAACTTAACGCGAATGATTGGTCTCCTAAAAATTGGTCCGCAAATATCAAACCTACAAGCACCAAATGGCAATTTTTCAAGGCATGTGACTTTTTTACTAGCAGAGGAAGTAGTTCGAAGACTTGTAATAATAGTATAGGAGCTAGCAACGTTTTCGAAAAAGAATTTTAGGTCAGCTGATTTTTTTATATGTTGTTCTCCTTCCTTTTTCGGGTAGACCCTGGGCAATCTGGCTGGCGGTAGCGGTTGATTTTTTTAGAGCTGTCAAAACTTGAAGTACTTCAAGTAAAATTTTACTTGAAGTACTTTTTTGTACTTCAAGTACTTTTTATTAGGAGGTACTTGTACTTGTGCTTGATTAGTTTTTATGAAGATACTGGGATTTTTACTTGATTTGACCAAGTAAATTACTTGAAGTATTTATTTAAGTACTTGAAGTATTAAGATGTACTTGAAGTAAAAACAATACTTCAAGTAAATAAAAAGTACTTGAAGTAAAAAATAAACCAAGTACTTGAATTTACACGCTTTAGATAATCGTACAAACAAGTTAAAACAAGAAATACGCGCAACCGCTGCTGTTTCTATTGTATTGCATAACAGCGCTCATTTGAATTGGATCCAACAACAAGACAAGTGTAACAAGTGTAAAATCCTTTATTTTGATCCCTAATTTGTTATATTTAATAATGATTACTAACAGCCATTTTTCATGAAAATTGTATTATCGAACGCATTGACGATACGAAACAGTTTCCAAATCACTCACGAAAATGTCAAAAACGTGACAGTTCAAGAATATTCTATTGGTGCGATTTGACGTTTGATGGAGCGGTTCCCAACTATTTCGTATTGTGAATGTGTTCATTATTACCTTCATTTGTACGAAAACCTCTGTATTTTAATAGGCAAATTAAACAAAATTTCCACTAATAAAATGGAAACGACATCAAAATTGAAGTTAGGTTGTTCTGACTTGATTTTGTGTTGATGGGAAATTAAAATATTTCTCAAGAATAAGTTTTGGGCGCCAACCTGCTGTAGGCACCCATATGAAAAAACTCGCTTTTGACAGATGTATCGGATGCCAACGGGTGCCAACGCCAACTCGTTGGCAACCACAGGGAAAAAAACTCATTTTGGGAAAAACCAATATTTCCTATAATAGTTTAACATCGGACATCGGATGCATAAGGTCCCAACTTAAAACGGGACGTTTAGCAAACCTACTTGTTTTCCTAACTATAGTTTTTACCGACTGGCCTACTTTCCAATGACGTAGCGCTCAGTCCTTAAAGCTTTTAGGAGTTGTTGGAAAACCCCGTTTTGAGGAATAAACCCTCTAACTTTCTTACAAAAAATACTACTCAAGTATAATTTGTTTTACTTGAAGTACTTTTAATTACTTCAAGTACTTTTATGTACTTCAAGTACTTTGGTTTACTTCAAGAACTTTGGTGTCCTTTAGGTACTTTGTTTTACTTCAAGTACTTTGTTTTACTTCAAGTACTTTGGTTTAGTTCAAGTACTTGGATTTACTCCAAGTAAAATACTTGGGTGGTACTTCAAGTACTTTTTCAATTTACTTGAAAATGCAAGTACATTTTAATGAATACTTGGTACTTGTACTTGAAGTACTATTTAAGAGTACTTTGACAGCTCTGATTAGTGCGCATCCTACCTGTTAGATAATAATTCAAGATTTTAAAAGCATTTTAAGAAGCCTAATTTTTAATTTCTTGTCTTTAGATAGGTTTACCAAACGTAATGTTTTTATTTCTAGACACTTTTATTGTTGCTAATTATAGACCGGGCGCGATTTTTTTAAATAAAAATTTGAAACTGTTTTAGTATGTCTGTAATGTTAATATTATGTTATTTGTGTATACAAAAACCTAAAATTAATTTGCCAAACGTTATTTCGATTGCTAAACCTTAAATAGGAACGGCAAACTTAAGGTAGTTGTATCACGAGAGGCACTTTCTTAGGATTTTTTTAAAACTTATACCGATTATTATTCAAATAATACGGCATTGATTGATAATTGCAAGATAGCGTTTTTGAGGCTCTTATATATACATTGTACTATACGGAATGACAAATATAATTTTAACTCTCAAACTTAATTTACGATGTTTATGAAAAACTAAATTAATATTAAACAACAACTAGGGATTTTTTAAAAATTAGTCTCAGTGATATTTATAATACAGTTTTTAAAATATTAATAAATAAATAATGACAAATTGATTTCATTGAACTTGTGGAAGAAATACACTAAAAACAATCTGTCACCAACGCATGTATTTAACCCACGAATAAGAGAGCTGTAAGATTACTTACAAAATTTATTTATTTTTCGTAAATAAATATACGAGTTTATAAACCTGGTCAGCACTGTAAAAGTGAAGTGCAATATCAATAGTGAATAAACAAGTTTAAAACTTAGAAAGTAAGTATACAAAGTGTGTTTTTAATAAAAAAAGGTACTTGGAGTTTCGCAGGATTGAACTCGAGACCTTCGTTCCAATTTCAATTTCATAATGCTTTTATTATTTTAAAAATATTTACAACTTCAACTTATAAACTACGTATATACAATTCAAAAAGAATGTATTCTTGCGCTCCCCCTTTTACCTTTCCAGGTTTTGGGAGAGAGAGAATACCGCCCGTAGATACCGGGCGGGGGCGAGACGGAGCCCGGTGATAGTTTGGGTTGATTAATATTCTACAGGTTCAGCTCCTACCGGTAGTGACCATTCAAGAACTCTTTAATTGCCCATTACAAATGTTAAAAAATATATGTTTTTATGATTTATACTGTTATTTTATTAATTTGTTTTCGCAGGAGACCTTCGTGTTGCTGGGCAAACGTGATACCCGTTTAGCCATCGAAGCATCCTACTTAAGTAAGCAAAGAAATATATTAATTTGCAGGCTATTTATGAATCATAACTAATTAGTTTGTCGTTCTTATTCAAGGTTTAGCAATCGAATCAATGCCTGAAAAATTAATTTTAGGTTTCTGTATACTCAAATAACATAATATTAAAATTACAGACATACTAAAATAGTTTAAAATTTTTATTTAAAAAAAAATCGCGTCTGGCGTATAATTAGCAATGATAAAAGTGTCTGGCAATAAAAAAAATATGTTTGGTAAACCCATCTAAAAACAAGAAATTGAAAATTAGGCTTCTTAAAATCTTGGATTATTACCTGTACAGGTAGGATGCGCACTAATAAACGCAACCGCTACCGCCAGCCAGATTGCCCAGGGTCTACCCGAAAGAGGAAGGAGGACAATATATCAAAAAATCAGCCGACCTGAAATTCTTTTTTTTTTCGACGTTGCTAGCTGCCGTACCATAAATTGTTTTTAATTGCTTATTCAAAAATATATATATTTAAACATTGACTTATAATTTTAATTTGATTAGGCCTAAAATAACCCCTTATTACTAGAAATAACACTGACAAATTACAAGAAAGGGTATTAAGATAATTACAAAAACCTATTTTTTTAAAAACACCGTATCTTATAAATTATGCATATTCGGGCCAATATTTATAGAAACTTTTTTATATATTTTTTAATAAGGAATCATCTCCTGAAATTTGGCCGAATATATCGAACATCCTCTCTATTTATTTTACTTACCATATAACTAATAGATATGCCTAACAAAATAAGAAAGGCAGTGGAAGAAATCAGACTTATTTGGAGAATTGTACGCCTTTTGAACCATGACATTGTTTGAACCGCCATTACTGCCATAAAGATGTTACAGCAACCGGCTCCGATCGTTGCTAACTCGCTACTAGTTGTAGAAAGGCCTGCACTTCGAAAAATGGTGGACGAATAGTAAAACACCTAAAAATAAAAAAATAATTTATTACAATATTAAAACGTTTTTTAAAAATTTTAAATCATCATTTCAGTTTATTTGGAATATTTAGGCAAAAATCACAAATTGCAAAAAACACAAGTGAGCACTGCCTCTACAAGGGTTAACTGCAAAAGTAATCCTGTAAAAATAATCCTTAAAAAGTCATTTATCTTACTGTTACGTCTCTTTCTAAAAAAACACACAAGAATTCTCATAAAAAGGGCTACACGACCGTAAACTCTAGAAAAATAAGTTTTACCAAAATACTTTAGAAATTACCTCAGAAGGCCCATGGTCTTTGGTTTTTGGGTTTAATAAGAAAATATTGAAAATTACCTGTAATAAACTAAAATAAAAATAATTTAAAAATGACACAAAGCAAATAAACTTCATAATGAACCTAAAACAAAATACTTGTTGAAACTGAATAACAAAAAGTTAAGGATGAATTTCGGTAAATGAGGGTATTATTTGTAAAAAAATTAAGTGAGTAATCAATAATTAACAAAGATTTTTTTTTGTGTTTAAAGAAAAAATGTATGATACTGAATTAGTTGGTCATATGGAGTTCCCGGATACCGTACACAACACTTAATTACAATAACAATTATTTAGAAATATTCATAACCAAATAGTATTGGTAAATAAATTTTGGACCTATTTTATGGTATTTAAGATTATTTCGATTAAAAAAATATATAAATTTTTTTTGGTCAATGACATACCACAAATGAAGTGCATTTTAAAATGGTGATGACCCAATAAGGTAAAATGACAGTGCGTTTAAGTTTAAGCCATATTTAGAAATATTGGACGTGACAATAAAGTCATATGTCCAAAAAGTCAGAATATATAATACCATCTTAAATTATATTATATACAGGGTAATTTAAAAAACATTTGTCATCGCTTTGGTCAAAAATAAGACAACAATGTCATATAATCATGGCTCAAAAACGGTCCCAATTTTTAAGATATAGGATGTGAAAGAAAACTTTTTAAGATCAGAATTTTTTTAATTTAAAATTGTTTTCTTTTTTATGTTCAAATATAACTTGGTACAGTTTAAAACATTGAACGAAATACCCCCCGCAAATAATAAGCTTTTACTACTATTATTGACCAGTGGCCTCGTTTCGGGCATTCGTTATTCACTTTTTACTATTATTTCGTAACAAATTTTTTGGTATTATAAAATAAAAATATAAATGTCTTTTATGGTTTTGTGGTGGATTTATGTTTTAATAAGTTCTTGTTGGGTTTACTCGAATATAAAGTTTCTAGAAAATGGGACAAGTTTCTGGTCCCGAGGCATAGCGACTGAGTGTGCTCAGTCCTAACAAGCCCTAAAAAAATAGTAACATAGGTCTTAAAATCTTCTGAATTATATACCCAAATTTTTACAAATTTATTTATATATATATATATATATATATATATATATATATATATATATATATATATATATATATATATATATATTATATATATATATATATAATATATATATATATATATATATATATATATATATATATATATATATATATATATATATATATATATATATATATATATATATATATATATATATATATATATATATATCCAGGGTGTTTCAAAAAACATGGACCATCGCTCGTGGGGTAATTCTTTACTAAAAATAATAAAAAAAAGTCCTATGCACATGGGTCCGGAAACGCATGGTTTCCGAAATACAGGGAGTTAAAGTTTAATTTTTTTTCAATTTTTTTCAAATGACCTAAATACCACTCAACCGATTTTAATGAAACTTAGAACTTGAAAGTGTGATCTTCTCTAATGATGACAAATGCATTTTCTATTCTTTCCAATAATTCTTCTCGTGTATTTAATGGTGTTTTATAAACTATTTCTTTTAAATGACCCCACAAATAAAAATATAGTGGATTCAGGTCCGGAGATCGAGGTGGCCATGGCACTGGACCTCCACGACCAATCCATCGGTGACCGTATGTGTCAGCTAAATATGTTGGAACCACATTGTACCATTACTCACAAAAGTGGTAGTAACTTTGGCAAATCATTTTGAAAAAAATTTAAATATGATTCCTGTTCAAGACGATTCGGTAGAACAACAGGACCAATTATGTGATTTCCAATAACACCAGCCCAAATATTGATGGAAAATTGATACTGCGTCAATAATTGATACTAAGTCAATTGTGTATTGTACAAAAACAAGAGTTTTGAATAATCATGGTGTTTCTACGATTACTTTTTTCATTACGCCGACGAATGGGTACTTTGCACATTTTTATAAAATTAACCATATCTGCTAAGGGAAACCCTAAACGAAAAAATACCAAGAGGTAACATTTGTGGCTTATGTAATAAGCTTTTACTTAAAACTATGCACTTTATTAATACACTTTCAAGTTCTAAGTTTCATTAAAATCGGTTGAGTGGTATTTAGGTCATTTGAAAAAATTTGAAAAAAAATTGAAACTTTAACTCCCTGTATTTCGGAAACCATGCGTTTCCGGACCCATGTGCATAGGACTTTTTTTTATAAAGAATTACCCCACGAGCGATGGTCCATGTTTTTGAAACACCCTGTATATATATATATATATATATATATATATATATATATATATATATATATATATATATATATATATATATATATATATATATATATATATATATATAATTATATATATATATATATATATATATATATATATATATATATATATATATATATATATATATATATATATAACAGTATGTCCACGGAAAAGGTGTTGAAGAGAAAAAACTTTTTTATTTTTGATTTTATCGAAAAAAACTACTCTTGATAAAAAATTTTGCTATTTCTAAGAGTACGATTGGAATAAAAACATTTAACATATTTTATACGGGGTGTTCAGAAAATTGAAAAAACTTAAAATGGTACAAGAGTAAAGTGCATTTATTTGATAAGATATGAAAAAAAGTTACTAGGAAAAGTTGTTCAAGATTAAAAGGTAGTCTTTAATACCAATTTTCGAAAAAATTGGCCTACTTTTATTTATTTGTGATTAAATTTATTTTAATATCAATTTAAATTTTTAATATCAATTTTATCAAATCTTTTGCTGTTAAGTAAGCATTTAAAGCTGACGTTACTGCGGCTAATGAATTATAAAAACGAAGTGTCAGTAAAGCTTGTCACTATTAACGCCTACTAGTACAATAATGAGTTGTTAATTTGGAATTAGTTAATTAATATTAAAATAATTTTATTACAAGTTAATAAAAGTAGACCAATTTTTTGAAAATTAATATAAGAAACTATCGTTTACTTTTGAACAACTTTTCCTAGTAACTTATTTCCATATCTTCTCAAATAAATGCACTTGACTCTTGAACCATTTAAAGTTTTTTCAATTTTCTGAGTACCGCGTATAAACTTTGTTAAATGTTTTTATCCCAATCTTAATCTAAGAAGTAGCAAATTTTTTTTAAGAGTAGCTTTTTTGATAAAATTAAAAATAATGAAGTTTTTTACTATTCAACACCTTTTCCGTGGACGTACTGGTGTGTCCACGGAAAAGGTGTTGAATAAGAAAAACTTCTTTATTTTTAATTTTATCGAAAAAAGTTACTTATGATAAAAAAATTTGCTACTTCTTAGAGTAAGATTGGGATAAAAACATTTAAATATTTTATACGCGGTGTTCAAAAATTGAAAAAACTTAAAATGTACAAGAGTAAAGTGCATTTATTTCAAAGATATGGAAATAAGTTACTAGAAAAAGTTGTTCAAATGTAAAGGTAGTCTCTAATACCGATTTTCAAAAAATCGGCCTATTTTTTATTTATTTGTGATTAAAATTTCATTATTAACTAATTTTAAATTTTTGTACTAGTAGGCGTTGATAGTGACAAGCTTTATTGACCTTGTTTTTATAATTCATTAGCCATATCGTCAGCTTTAAATGCTTACTTAACAGCAAAAAATTTGATAATAAATTGATACTAAAAATTTAAATTAATATTAAAATAAATTTAATCACAAATAAATAAAAGTGGGCCATTTTTTCGAAAATTGGTATTAAGACTACTTTTTTAATTTTGAACAACTTTTCCAGTAACTTATTTCCATATCTTATCAAATAAATGCACTTTAATTTCTTTATATATATATATATATATATATATATATATATATATATATATATATATATATATATATATATATATATATATATATATATATATATATATATATATATATATATATATATATATATATATATATATATATATATATATATATATATACATAATATAAACTATCTGTAATTTGATACATGATACTTATTTTCTGTTAAGTTCTACATGTAAAAGATAATCTTGAATTAAATCGATAAACTTAATGGCGAGATACTATCATTTTACACTTGCGTGGTATGAAAAGGGTAATCAGTATTTAAAATTATTAACAATTTTTATTTTTACAAAAGAAATACTGTAATAAAGAATTAGGGCATGTGTTCGAGCAAGGGACGGATACTTTGAACATTTTTTGTAAAAATTAGTTGTTTAAAATTAAAAAGCCGTTAAGATCATCAAGCTAATTTACCAGTACGTTGTTTATGTAAAACTAATTAGAAAATAGGTATCTTGTACCAAATTATTAACAATATAAATAGCAAAAAACATATTACAAAAAAATTGTAAAAAATGAAAAAAGTGCCTGCAGCTACGCCACTGGTAAACAATTGTAACAAAAGTTTATTATTAAAAGATGTATTTCGGTCAATGTTCTAACTGTACCAAGTTTTTTTTTCAATTAAAAACCCGATTTGAAAACAGAAGAAAAATCACAATTCTATTTTTTTTTTAAATTACACTCCCATGGAGCTATGTTTATATAACATCTTTGTCTTATTTTTGGGCAAGGAATCTCCTACTAGGCAATGCAGTATATCCTTTCGTTATTTTTACTGGTGTAACGCCAATTACATTCTGCAAGGAATACGAATGACATCTCATAAACTTCCAACTAAGTAATAACGTACCGCATTAACGCCACTAAGTTGTTGACCAGCTTGTAAGGAACAAACTAAGAGAAGAGGCAGTAAAAGTGAATAGCTATGTAATACTTTGTTTATACTCCAAGTTTCTCCTTGCCTAAGGTTTTCTTGATCTTCTAGTCTTAAAACTTCTATTTCATCAGTAAGGGATGACTCGTTTACATTGCGGATTCGTTTGAGTTCTGAAAAGAAATATTATATAATATATATATATATATATATATATATATATATATATATATATATATATATATATATATATATATATATATATATATATATATATATATATATATATATATATACAATATTTTAATAACAGCATTTTTAAAAATAATATTAAAAATTAAATTGAGAATATTGCCATTTTTTAAGGGAAACCCCCAAATTTTATAATTTTGTCTTATTTTGTCTCATTTAGCATTAAAAA
Organism: Listronotus oregonensis; assembly: GCA_019359885.1. Taxonomy (NCBI): domain Eukaryota; kingdom Metazoa; phylum Arthropoda; class Insecta; order Coleoptera; family Curculionidae; genus Listronotus; species Listronotus oregonensis. The sequence continues at coordinate 109,124 of JAHBCN010006089.1, read as the reverse complement.
CTTAGTGCAAGTATATGAAAGTTTGCTAATTCCAAAAATGTTTAGTTTTTGAGATATTTCCATTTTAATATTTTTATATGGCTATTTAATAATACTCAGAGTTGGCTATGATGGTGTTAAAACAATCGCTATAGAAATACCCTCATAGCCAACTAAGAGTAAAATATCCTAGCCAGGTAGAAATATAACTAAACTTTAAATCAAAAATCGCCATATAAAAATAATAAACTAGCAATATTTTAAAAACAATTTATGCAAACTTGACCTTATTTTGGTAATTTTTTACTCAATTACACCTTCGCCGATGGTAATCATTATTTGCATCCGCGGCAAGCGGTTTTTTGGGTCGTGCGTGCCAGCGTTTAAAAATCAGTCAAGTACTACAGAATGTGTGAAATATAAAAGAATTAAATAAAATAAATTAAAGACTAGAATTAGTCAATTTTTTGCTTCATCTCCAATATATTTTCTAAGATAAGGTAGTGTCGCAAGATAAGCGGCCTATAGTTTAAACAAGCAGATTTTTTAAGAAATAGTGACATTCTGTAGTGCTTGATTGAACTACAGCATTTTTGCAATAGAAAAATATATTGCCAATATTTCAAAAACTACAAAATTTTGGAATAAGCAAGTTTACCCAAACTCAACCTTATTTTAAATGCTAAATAAGATAAAAGTATAAAATTTCAATTTGAAAAAATTGATTTTTGGCAGTTTTCTCCATTTCATCTTTAATCTTATTTTTTGAATGCCCTGTATAAACAGTCTATAAACAATATTATAGAAATCTCTTAAACTAGATTCTTTTCAATAAAAAATCTAATTTAAATTAAATGATAAAGGCTTTCTTATACGAAAAATTGATAATTATTTAAGGATCCGCAAACGTCATTTATATAAAATTTAAAATATGTCAAAAACGGTAAGACTTAAGTATAGGACGTTATATATGAAATGTGTTTAGAATTTTACGCAAAATCAAAAGATGCAAGAACATATCGGGTGCCCCATGTAAATTAATAATCTTGATGCGTGTTCACGGAAATGATGCACCCTGTATATATAAAAGTAAAATACTGTTAAAATATTAATTCAATTAAGAAACTTTTAAATGGAACTTTTTTCTGTATCTTGTATATTTTATAAGATAAGGTAGTGTCCCACGATAAATGGGCCACCCTGTACACTTACCTTTTATAGCCAAATGGGGTTGTTTTTTTATTACATATAAATACTTGGGACTTTCAGGAAGCACCGGAATTACTAAGGCACATAATGCTTGGAGGACGGCTGATAGAGCTAAACAGTGGGGCCAATCATTTTCATTTCCTAAAAAAACATGTATTAATTTAATGAGACAAACTTATCACTGTTATATTTCTTGTCAGCATATTTTTTATTATTGAAATATTGCTAGTTAAAAAATAATTTGGTATATTTACAAATCAAAATTGATATAATGATATGTTAATAAATATATAAATATTAAAATGGCAATATCATGACAGTTTTATAAAAATGTCCTAAAACTAACGGCATATTTTAAAAATCAAAAGTATTATAATTTGCAAACTTGTTTGCAACTAAATTTTGTTATCTACAATAATAATCGACATTGTTGACAATGCCGGAAATCCTCACTCAAGACGAGTATTACTAGACAGTGCGAGTGAGGGAAGTTTCATTACGGAAAAAACTATGCAACCCTTTGAATTTAAAACGCAGTCCTTTGCATCTTTCCATTCTTGTACTAGAAAGTATGTCGTCTAATACTTCGGCAGTAATTTTTCCAAGAAGCAAATGTTATCCTTCTATAACCGTTGACTTTGCTGTTTTGTCTAAAATTTGTGGAGATATGCCAAGTCGCGTTATTACACACAAGCAGTTGCAGAAAGTCTTAAATAAAGAAAGTTTCGAGGTTCGCAAGTGAGTAAGTAGTTGTCAAGAATTGATCTTATCATTACCCGAAGAACCTTGACACAAAAATTTTGGGTCTAAAGTGGATTTTTTCTTCGGATAGACCTACGAAAAATCAATTTGCTCGAATTTTCAATCCAGTTGGGACTTAGGTTTAGTGTCAGTTTTTGTTAAGTATTTAATCCTGTATCTTTGGTGTTTAGGGCTAGATTGGAATCAAGAACCCACCCACATCTGGATTTAATTTAAAATCAGATACCCAACCGCTGTGTTCACACATCGTCGTTGTGGTTGGGCCCAGTAGGATCTTTTGGAACATGCGCTAGAGTTGCTGGTTATCGGCAACTCTTGTCGCCACCGTATGGAACAGGATCCGAAGCTAAGATGAACACAAGGCTTTAACTCAAAGTGTTAGCAAACCGTGCTGATGAGTGAATGACATCCTGTGCCTTAAACAGGTGTCCCCAACGGTGCCTCTGAGATACAGGGCGACCTCTCAGAGTATCTAGCCTTACTGCGGTAATGCGGGGATCTGTCGTGGTGGACTATTACTTCCCTAGCTCCAAACAGAAAGCGGACAGAACCGCTTTCATAGGAAAAAAGTGACAAAGGTGCCCTGACCGAAACGGATAAATCCGTTTCGAGAGGTGCCACTCAAGGTCACAAGCAGACAAAGGTGCGCCGACCGAAACGGGTGAATCCGTTTCGTAAGGTGCCCCTGAAGTCACTGGCGCCTGTTTCACGGGGAAGGGCTAATCCATCCCGAACAAACAGGTGTTTAGGGGTTCACTGAATCCAAACAGAAGGCGGACAGAACCGCCTTTATAGGAAAAAGGTTTCCCTGGCTTTAAACAGAAAGCGGATAGGGCCGTTTTCATAGGATAAGGCCGGAGATGCGGCCTCAGAAAGAACATCTGGTTTCTGTAACAAGGACCTGGTAGCTACCCACGACACTAGACCGGGAGATGAGGGCATAATGGATCTAATCGTCTGCTCGTCATACTCTCCAGGAGACAGGGACACCAGGACACATCAGAACACATTGTGCTCGTGTCCGGTAGCGACACGAGTAAGATGTAAGAACTCTCTCCCAATCTGGTATCGGATTCATTAGAAGTCCGATCCTATTGGGAGAAATTTAAAAATGTGTGAGCCACAATAGACCGAGCGGTCGCAGTGGCGTAAAAAGTCCACTCACTTTAAACCTACCTACCCCCTACCTTAAAATCAGATTATTTGTTTAATCTTCAGATACCATGTCAATTACATACTGAATATTTTGAGCATTATAGTTACATGGATTTGTGATAGTTCGAAAAAGAGCTACGTAGCTGTTTTTTACCTGCCATATAGGTAAAGAGAGGATAATATATGGACTTCTCTGATTTGTTCACGAACTAAAGTAGAGCCTATAAAAAAGTGACAATTCCACGTTTAGCATTATGTGCAGGTGTTCTTTTATCTAATAACTTTTGTGTTGTCGGCTTTTGAAAGTAAAATTAAAACTGAACAAATTATAGTTCATATTTTTTGGTAGCTTTCAATTGGATTAAAATACCCCTATAAGTGGAAAACATTTATGAGTAACTGTGTAAGTTATATTAAAGAAAAAATTGCCCCTTCTCAATGGCGTTATGTTTGACCAAACCTGCCGATTGTACTTTTTTGTGGTTTAACGCCCCAAAAATTAGTTGAATACAAATTGTGGTGGACAGGGCCCAATTGGTTGGATTTATCTATGGGAAACTAGCATGAATATCCCATTTTAAATAAAGTATGTTTTAATGCAGAGGAAAAAATTATTTCTCTGACTACCTTGACCGTCTTGATTTTTGATATATGATTTTGGACGTTTGGTGAGAAACAGAGCAAACTGTGGTAAGGCAAATTAACAGAAGGATCAAGGGTAGAATTTGCAGCAATTTTATTAGCAAAGGGATGGGATCATCCTTAAGAAGCAAAAATATTTTCGTCTCTAAAACTTTTTATAAATATTTAAATAATGCCAATATTTTAAGAGCTAGATGACATCATCCTCGTATTGTGATGGCAAATGACGTTCATAAGCAGTATTTGCCATTTAAAGAAATAAAAGGAAAAAAAGAAAGAATTTAAATAGTACAGTGGCTTAAATTACTAATCCAATTAAAAAAATGTTTCTAAAAGTCAAGTGTAATATACAGCGTGTTAAGTTAACGGCAATCGCAATCCATATTTTAAGATTTCTGCGTCCGATTTAAAAAAAAAAAACAACAAAAATAAAATAAATAAAATTATTACAAAATCCATCGAGCCGAATTTTCTAAAAACAGTATCATGTTCGATAGTTGACCACAAGATGGCGCACCTTCTAGGGTAAATAATAAAATTTATGAAATCTTCGAGAAGTTTCAGATTTAGTTATAATTTTAGAAACGTCACCTAAAACCTTACCTGATTCGACAATAATTATTTACGTTTTTTATCGCTTTATCTTTCTTAATTTTGATCCGAATTTAATGACATTAACTTTGGTAACAAATTTATTCTTAGGACAATTTTAAATTTAGGGATAAAATTCTATTAGACTTTTCAACAATAAGTGTTTTTTGAGTTTAATTAAATATATTAAATACAATAGTATAGATCTTACTCTGTTGTTAAAAAGATAATATTAAAACCTATTTCTTGTTGAAAACTGCAGATTAATATCTTTATTAGTTTTTGAGTGACAGCTTATTAAGGATTTAAATTAAAATTTTCTTATTAAAACCGTATTTTATAGGTTAAAACTAATATTATTAATTTAATATTTTCATTTAGTTGTTTTTCTGTCGGATACATATTTAATGTTTTTGTTTATTAGTTGTAAAATGTATACGGCTGTCCATTTTAAACACTTTTGTGCTCTTTTTGGGTCAAACTTAAAATGGTAAACAATTGTCAATTTCAGAATGACCCTTTATTTCCTTAGTTAAAAGAGATATAGAAGAAATGTTTGTTTATAATTATTGTTGAATAATCTGCTATAACCATTTTTTTAATGGAACATACGGTATATTTTAATCTAATAAGATAGCATATTAAATTATCTTTGTAAAAAATATAACATAACACCATGGATAATACTGGTTTTTTATGCAATTTAAAACTTTCTTACTTTAAACCACAATAGGCTAGGAAACAACGGTAATATAGTAGAAATTCTGGTTGTTTTTAACATTTAACGTCAATTTTGGTTTTACTTATTAATTTGTAAAAATGACTGATCAACATTTTGAAAAATTTGGTATGATTTCAGTGTATTTAAAAGTGGTAAAAACAAAGAAATTTTCGTCAACAAGGTCGATTTGGGGTTAATGTAAATTGTTTTTATTTTAAAATAAATCAGTGTATCGCTGCAGATAGATATTTGGACGTACACCAATCAAACCTTTTTAATATCTTTGATAATGTTTCCTTAAAAATGAACTAATAAAGATTTACTGTAAACAAGATGGCGCTTCTACCCATATCGCTTATCGAACTAGATACTCTAGAGAATATTTAAATATTTACTTTAAAACCAGTGAATAGAAACACATGGACCTATAAGATGGTCACAACGATTTCCCGATCTAACATCTCCAAATTTTCTTCTTTGGAGAATGTTAAAAAATAAAATGCATAAAGAAGTTAAGCCGACAACAACTTGATCAAAGAATTCATAAGGTATTTGAAGAAATAAAATAATTTCATATCATGAATGCCCTAAAATCTGTTCAAAAAATATTTCAAGAGTGCATTGAAAACAACAGAAGGGCTTTCGCCTTATTTTTTCCCATAAGCTGAGTCTTAGTTTACGTTTTTAAGTTTTTTAATTCACTTTCTTGTGCCAACCTTTATTTTACTATTTGTATGGTAAAATTTATTGTGTTATGACTTTCCAGCTACAATGTCAACATGGTTTTGTTTTAGGATATTAGCTTTTGTTTCATAGCATACTGTGTTTTAAAGTAATAAAGTTTAAATAAATCGCATACAAAACCAATATTATCCATGGTGCTGGATATTATTAAAAATATAAATTAATATGCTATCTTTTTAGATGAAAATATACATGGTTTTAAAATTAAAAAAAATTGAATTGGGCCGATAACTTTTTTACCTTTACCAAATTATTTAACAATTAAGAAAACATAAGATCATTTTTAAATTGTCAATTTTCGAACGTAACACTATTTTCAAAAAATTCTGCTTGATGGATTTAATACAACTTTTTTATTAGAGAAAATTTAACAAAAAAATCTCGAGATACAGATTGCGATCGTCGTTAACTGAACAGGCTGTGTATTTAATTTTGAATGATTTATTCATGTCGTTTTTTTTTACTAAAACCTAATAAAAAATAATAAATTTGTACAAAAATCTAGCAGTTTTTTTTAAACTATTTTATCAAACTCCTAATTTCTTAACTTTTCTAATTTAGGCAACACTGGATCATTCCTAGCTTAAAAAATCTTCTCCCAAATATTCGTTAACTACGTTACTATATTTTTTATTTAATAAGGGAATTAAATGCCACTTTGTCTGTGAACATTCCCCACTTCATTAAGTATTTTGGTTTAAATCAATTTTATGCTGAAAGCCATAAAAGTCATAAAAGTGATTAATTTACCTAATATTTTATACATCGATAATATTTGACCCAATAAGATTCCTAATGTCACACCAAGAGGACAAAGAGCACCAGTCGCACCCTTAAGTTGTGCTGGCGAAAGTTCCATTAAGTACATAGGCATTATGGTAGTGATTAAACCTAAAATAAAAAAATACATTCCAAGAGGTACTACTAGAGAGAGGCACTAATAAAAATCCGCTTTGCAGTGACAATTAATTAACACATTAACATAGAAATGAATATCAGTTACGCCTTTTTATGTATAATCTATAGATACACAACTAAATTTATAAATTGTTTTAAATTGTAGGGAAAATAAACAACCTCGCATTCCAAATTATTTTAAAAATATTCTCCAAACACCAAAAGCAATAACATATTTTAAAAATCCTAACTTCATCTAAGCCCTTATTTTCCTTAAATCAAGACGATTTAAGCCAATTACATCCACAATACATTTCAAGATTTTATATGCATTAATAAATAAAGCAAAATAAAATTTAACCATGGATTATAATAAAAATTGTTACCTGCCGAAAGACCACCGAAAATTCGGCCAATAAACAGCAATTCAATAGAATTTGCACTTTTTGCAGTCCAAAACATAATACCAGCAATAACTCCTAATACTGAAGAAATAGCTAAGCCACCTTTTCTTCCTATTCTGTTTGCCAAAATTGAACCGCTTAGAGACCCTATAGTCCCACCAATAAGAAATACTGAAACAATTCCAGACCACAATATTCCTACTTCAGTATCTTCTAGTAACAAATTATACCGTGAATAGGCACTCTCATTGCAAAACTGTTTTATGATCTAAAATAAACATGAAATTATAAAAAAAAAATAAAACAGCAGATCTAACTTGCAACTAAATAAAAGGATGCACAACCATTTTTGAAAATAACTTCTAATCGCGACAGGGTAACAAAAAACAGTTAGAGAAAAATAAATACTAAATTTTACACGTATAATTAATCAAGTATTTATCACTTTTAAAGTGTATTTATTCTGGACAAAAAACATTGTAAACCGTAAAGGCTTTTCCGCAAAAAAAAAATGGAAAAACTGAAAAAGTATAAACGTTAAGTAAAAGAGGAAATAATACAAACAAGCGATTAGGTCAGATTCGTTTGGGATAAAAAGCTTTTTGTTCTTTATGAAAATGCCCTGAAATCTTCTTAAAACGAAATGAAACGATATCTGTTTTTTTATTTTTTAGGCGATCACTCTTAAACTAAAAAAAAACTGGACAATATTCACATTTCTCCCATTGTTTTAAGCCTAAAGAAAAAGTTAAATTGTTTGCCAAACAATTTGCTTTTAATTCTACTCTTGATCCTTTTACTAATGTTTCTCTTCCAAGAGTTGCTTAAGATCTCTATAAAATTTATTTGGGTTTCCTTTTTCTTTAAAAGGGATTTTTTCCGGCAAAGATTGCTCGTGTGCAACCGATTTAAAAAAATCAAAACTCTCCTTTCAGTTCGGCCGCCGAGGCGTTTTCGTCGGAAACTGAGGTCCACGAGAACGAGTACTTTATATTTTTTACTGCTAAATCTGAAAAAAAAATTATTTTGCAAGCACTAAATTTTCAATATCTCCAGTTAATATTAACGGATTTTACTTGCAAATGTCTATTTGTTTCTCTTTCGTCTGGATGACAATACTCAGTACGTAAGTGGTGGTAGTTCAATGACAGTAGTAAGGAGGCGATTTGGCGATTTTTCGACCTAGGTAAGATGTGAGATTTGGCTGAACTCCCTCCCTCCCCTCTAATATCAAATTCTTCAAAATGCGTATTTTTATTGTCAATATGTTAATCTGTGCTTGATAGCGTTGGATTTAATTTGCTTATTTATTTTTATTTAGTACTTGTTAAGACTAGTATTTAACTAATACTGTAGTCTAGAATCACTGTGAGGAAATATCATTTATAAGATTAGCTTATTATATTAGCCTGTGTAGCAATAACTATCATTTAGTTAATAAACATGTTCTTTTTAACCCAGTTTTCCTGCAATTTTAGACATTTTCAAAAAAAAATACATTATATTTCTTGAGACGCCCCTCTGCCCCAGTGCCTCAGGTAATAAATGGACCCCCATAATTTCTACAATGTTTATAGTGGTATTTTGTTGTCCAAAAAGGTGCCTTGAATGCAATATATGCATGCTCGGTACTTGGGCGCTACCCAGCGCGTTAGGCGAAAGTTATATATTTGAATTTTAAATGCTTGACTCTGTTATAAAATTCATATAAAAAAAATATTTGAAAAAAAACGTTATTTAGATATAAAGGGTTATTTATAGCCATTAAAAAAATATGTGCAAAGTACCTATTCCCTCGTTTTCCGACGTTTTAAAATGAAAAGGGCCCAATAAACCATAAAGTGCAAGAAATGATAATATTATATTATATTTTTTGTTCCAAAATTGCCTCCAAATAATTTTTTAGCAAGCCTTCTCTTGAAACTGATTATTTTTTTAAATAATTTTAATTTTATATTGGCTATTTCCCTATTTTTTCCTCTGTTTTCGTTCTGCTTTATTTCCTGTTATTATATATTTTTTAACGGAACTACCTGTCTTTGTGCTTTTGCCTGCGCTAACCTTAATACCATCGAAACAAATGCAATTGCTTTAAGTCAGAAGCTTATATTCTTTTGTTGTACGGACTGTAAGCCACAACTGTTAAAAGGCTTGCCTAGGTTTAAAAAATTAATTAAACAATTTAAACAGGCTAAAACTGAATTTCTTAAAAAAGATTACCACATCGAAAAAATTGAAAATGAGTGTGATAATTGAAAAGATTATTTAAGAACTTTCATCAGAAAATAAAGAAAAAACCGCTTATATAGCTAGGCTCGAAAGAAGAACCCAAGATCTTCAGGATTCAGTATTTATTGCTGAAGAAGACTTCGATAATGAAATAAAACATCGAAAAAGTAAAATAGATAGTTTAAATAAAGAAGATTTAGAACTGTTTGGCAAAAATAAAGTGGTTTCTTATACCATTTGTGAGCTATGGTCAAGAACAAACAAATTAGTTGAAAGTGAAGCGACATTAATCACTATAAGAGATAATATGGTGACTAGTATAGAGGTTTTACCAAAGGAAAATAAAATGTATTTAATGGGGTAGGCCAGTTATGCACGATGCAAAAAAAAACTTAATACTAAAATTATGCTTGAATTTAAACTGAAATGTATCGTCTGAGGAAATCGAGTTTGCTAGAAAAGCTGACCCAGATGCTGCCCACTTTAACGGAAAGAAGGAAAAAACCCTATTATGTATAACAATCTTAATAAGGCTCTAAAAACAGATTATACAATCTGGATAATATGTAAACCATTCTCAAGATGTAAAGACGCTATTTCAAGTATTTATTGCTTTCTGAATGGAATGAGCTAACCAATTTGGATTTTGTTGTAGTTGTGGCCGGTGTAAATGATCGAATCATTTTTTTTAAAGGCATTATTGGCTAAAAAATTTATTTATATGTTTAATTTCAATTAATTTAAATTGTAAAGATAATATTGTTTCTAATTTTAATATAATTAATATGAACAACAACAAAACGACACCAAACTAAAATAATTTTTAAATAATATAGGTCCTTGAGTTATAAAAAACGTTCAAATTTAATGATTATTTCAGAGACTGTATATATATCTAAATAATAAAGGTTTTGCTAGGTTGTCTAAATTGATTCCCTGTACTTTAAAGATTTTTTTAATAAATAAATAAGCATTCTAGTGCAGATTAACTTAAGTGTTTTAGAGGCAAATGGAGAGCACGCAATTAATTTGGATCAGCCTATTTTAAGACAAACTGTTGTCGGTAGTAAATGAAAATTAATAACGAAAATATAATGGTATTGACTTGTACTTTTATTTTGCAAATTGCCTTTTTGATTCGAAAAAAGTATATAATTGAAATTAACGTGAGTAGATATTATACTATAGTTTTAAACATTATGTAAAATTGTTTTTGCAGTGTTCAGCATATTATTTAGAGAAATATTATAATAAATATTTTTAGACCCTTTTAGCTTTGTTTGCATTACTGTGACAAGAAAGAACCTGAAGAACTTCAAGGAATTAAAAATGGTTGCAAAAATATAAACAGATAACAAGATAAAAACTCATACCAAGCTTAAAAAAACATGCATTAATGTACAGGGTGGCCAGATAAGAATGCAAAGTGCTGTATTTTGGAAACTATTCGTCGTAGAGACTTGCGGTAAAAAAATTTATAACTAAAGTGGCCAAAAGAATACCGTGGAAAATATTTTCAGATTTCCAAGATGGTCGCTAGGGGGCGTAACCGCCATCTTAAACTTTTTAAGTGATTTTCACTGAAATCTACCCAGTAAATGTTACCAAAAAATATATGCTTTTTAAAGCTCAGCTTTATTCCAGTAATTTTTGTTTAACACTATGTGACGTATCTATTAAAATAAAGTGGTGGAGGGTAATTCAATGTTTTTTTTTTAATTAACAGCTGTAACTCCTAAACGACTGAACGGATTTGAACAAACTTGGTCTCCTTGGAAAAAACATTTATTGCTCCAACAAAATCGTCTTATCTGTGATATGTCTAGTTCTTAGTAATGCCGCTAGAGCGCGTGTTTTGATCTAATAACAGAAAATTGCAAAATTCTCTAAAAAATTAAATGAAAGCGTTCAGCATATTATTATTTAGAGAAATATTATAATAAATATTTTTAGACCCTTTTAGCTTTGTTTGCATTACTGTGACAAGAAAGAACCTGAAGAACGTTTAGGAATTAAAAATGGTTGCAAAAATATAAACAGATAACAAGATAAAAACTCATACCACTGGCATTTATCAAAACTAAATCGACTAAATCAACTAAATAAAAGTTGACAACTGGAATGAATCATTGTCAATTTATTCCAAAAATACCTATGCGAGTGGCATCGCATGTATGTACCACTTTTAAGGTGATTCCTTATTTATTTAGAATGCAAACTGTTATAAATTTGGGTGCATAAATTTGAAAATAAATAAAAAATTTAATTCTAGGATTTGATATAATAATAAAAGAATTTCTTTTAGAGGCAAAATTTTACTACGGTGATTAAAAATATATTCCCATATCAGTGTCACGTCTGGAGAGGATCATGATAAATTATATGGATCATTTTCTTCTGTTAAAATTTATACAAACGTAAATAATACGACTAGCATGCTTCTAGACAGCAAAAAATTTTGGATTAAATTTTAAAAATCAATATTTATACGCACGTATGCAGGGGTATTGATAACTCCTATGTTATATCCTACGGGCGTAGAGGAACCCAAAACTGTTGCTAAACCAGCCAAAACTAGAAGCTTTGTCCATCCTGGATGTTCCACAGAAATGTCCTTAAAAATAAAATACATGTTTTAATTTAACGTTAAATAGAAACGTTTTTAAGTTTTTAATTAACTAAGTATTAGGGAGATTTTAAGCCACCTATTTGACAGCAATACACCTTATCCGTTATACAAAGCATGCGCAGTAGCATCGAAATAAGCGACAACGTTATTAACTGGCATTGATCAACCTTATTAAAGTTAAAGTTACATTGTTTGCGTTGTGTTATTGCTTCTACACTGTTGCCGCCTGTAGAACGTTAATAAACGAGTTTTATCATAAAAAACTTAAGTTTTGTAATAAAATCATGTCAAATCATGAGTTTTAACTAGATCAATTTTTTTTACTACATTTATAATTTTTTTCCTTAAATAAAAGTAAAATATCTCACACAATAAAATGCTATGGCAACGTCCCATTACAAATTTAAAGAAGGAGAATAATATGCTAGCTTTGTGGAACTAAGATTTAGAGATTTCGATGATGTAATTCTTTCATCAGTTACGTTAATAACCGTAGATTCTTCCCTTCGTCGAGATGGTTTAAAAACTAATTTTTGGAATGCGTCTATTATTAGCGTAGTGTGTTTAATTAATTAGCTGATAAAGGGATATAACGTCTGGTGATCAAGTTGTGGCCTAAAACCTTCCTATTGTTTTCCAAGTGATTTTAACTTTCGCTACTTTACGAGAACGTATTAAAAAACCATAACTACAAAATACTACACATATTACGCTATAAAACGCTTGCTGTACTGCAAAACAGTTTTACAGCATAAATTACTTTTGTATTTAAAAAAAAAATTCGCTTTTTTAACTGTGGAAACTAACCATTTTTAAAAGTGACTGTGACGTATACAGGGTGTTACAGAATGTTGTGAGGAAAAATTAGGGGCAGATTGTACATCTAAAAATATGAAAAAAAGTTCATGTAAACATGGGTCCGGAAATGCTTCGTTTTTATGATAGGGGGTGTTTAAAGTATTTTGTCTTTTATAGTTTATTTCACATTTCTCGAAAACCCGTGAAGATATTGAGATGAGTTGTTGTAAACGCAAATGTATAAATATGGGTCACATTTACATGTATGAAATTGTTTTCTAAGGCACTTACATCAGTGACGTTCGTGCCGGGAAGTCCTTATTTTTAGTGAAAAAACTGTATGCCCTGGTTTTCACAAAAATTAGTATTGCTACCTTAAAGCCAATTTAATTATGCTTAAAAAGTATCTCTTGGACTTTTTTGTTCTGATTCACCGTTTACAAAATAAAAATAAAAGTACAATTAGCTGTTTAACGAATTATTTATAATTTTAATATTTTATTTGTACTAATTGTTCAGGAACAATGTATTTGATATTAACTTTAGACTAAATGCTAAAAATGGCTTCCCTCTGCTTTAATGCATGCTGTAAATCGCATCTGAATATTTCTTCTGACCCTTTGAAATATTTGAGGTCTCTGGCGAAAACCGTTTTTACTGTTATAGCTTATAATAAGAATTAATAAATTAATTTTTATTTTGAAAACGGTGAGTCAGGACGACAAAGTCCAGGAGGTGCTTTTTAAGCAGAATTAAACTGGCTTTAAGAAAGCAATACTAATTTTTGCGAAAATCAGTGGCGTACAGTTTTCTTCGCTAAAAATAAGAATTTAACGGCACGAACGCCACTGATGTAAGTCCCTTAGACAATAATTTTGTACATGTAAATGTGACCTATAATAAAACATTTGCGTGTAGCAAAACTTGTCTTAATATCTCCACGGGTTTTCGAGAAATGTGAAACAAACTATAAAAGGCGAAAAACTTTAAACACCCCGTATCATAAAAACAAAGCATTTCCGGACCCATGTTTATATGAAGTTATTTTCATATTTTTAGATGTAGAATCTGCCCCCCAATTTTCCTCACAACATTTTGTAACACCCTGTATATTAAATGATTTGTTAGCTTTAGTTAACCCTTTAAATGCGATAGTACGGGATCTAAATTAGAGGCGACCTTCTCCCATCTGCCAACCGAATGAAAACAATGTTTCATTAAACTTTGTGCACCAACATAAATTTTTTATCTTTAATGTTAAGTGGGATCATTTTTAAAATGAAAATTCGGTGCCCTTTGAAAAGAAAAATAAAACATAAAAAGTAGCAAAAAGATTTAATTTTTATTGTCGGTCGGCTTTGCTCTTTATATGGTCCATTATTACAGACACCTGCGGGAAGCGGCACATTATAAAAAGCAAAGGCGCCGCCAAATCTTTTTTGCAACTTTTTATGTTTTTTTTCTTTTCAAACGGCACCGAATTTTCATTTTAAAAATGATCCAACTATACACTTAATAAGCTTATAAACGAACATTTATTTATTTTGGTGCGTTGACGCATCATAAAATTTTTAAAATAAAAGATCAAATAACCTGTCAAATGGCAAAAATTTAAAAAAATAGCAAGTTTAAAGGTTTTCTTTGTACTTGCCATTCTGATTTGTTACCAATTTATTGTAGATGTAAATAAAGATAATTGAACGTATTACAAATATAATAAAACTTTAAATTTTCACAAATATGACGGGCGAAAAAAGACCGATATTTACCGAACTCCTTTACGGTTGATTACATGAAAAGTCATGATTATATATTATACATTATTTTCAATTTTTTTTACCGTCTGTGTTTGTTTATTTGTTTGTTAATTTATAGTTTTTTTTTATCCGGATAACAAAATAAGATAGAGAGGAACGTTGTCTACCGTTTTTATAAAAGAGCTTTTAAAATTCCCACTTTGCAGGTATCGAGCCTACAATAAGAGGAGGTAAAAAATAAAACCTACTCTTCGCCTAAAATTTTAAAAATAGGGAATCACTGGATCAATATTTAGGTAATTATTTACCGATAGATTGTCTTTACATTTGGTCAGCCAAAGACGAACCTATTACCAACGATCATTTAATAACAAAACTGTTGCGCCACAAAAAACCGAAAATAATAAAATGTATCCTTAAGCTAGACCCATGACCACGTATAGTAGTAACAACAAAAAATTTCTAGGGGAAAAAGCTTAAAAACATGCATTAATGTAAAGGGTGGCCAGATAAGAATGCAAAGTGTTGTATTTTGGAAACTATTCGTTGTAGAGACTTGCGGTAAAAAATTTTATAACTAAAGTGGCCAAAAGAATACCGTGGAAAATATTTTCAGATTTCCAAGATGGTCGCTAGGGGGCGTAACCGCCATCTTAAACTTTTTAAGTGATTTTCACTGAAATCTACCCAGTAAATGTTACCATGCTTTTTAAAGCTCAGCTTTACTCCAGTAATTTTTGTTTAACACTTTGTGACGTATCTATTAAAATAAAGTGGTGGGGGGTAATTCAATGTTTTTTTTAATTAACAGCTGTAACTCCTAAACGACTGAACGGATTTGAACAAACTTGGTCTCGTTGGAAAAAACATTTATTGCTCCAACAAAATCGTGTTATTGTGATATGTCTAGTTCTTAGTAATGCAGGCCCGTAGCCAGGGGGCAGGGGGGCTGAGCCCCCCTGGACTTCTGTCGCCCCCTGAAGCTGTCTCTCGCCCCTGCAGCTTTTTCGATCACGCACGTAATCTCCATAAAAAAAAATGTTCAATTAAGGAGCCAAGAGGTGGTTTCAGGAGTTATACAATACAAGTATTCAATGAAAAAATTTCTCGGCAAAATTAAGAGTCAGAAAAATACTAGCAAGCTAAACTTCCACAAACATAAATTATAATAAACCGTTATTGAAGCCGGCATCAATAAAATTCTAAAAAAACCCTAATTATTTT
>JAHBCN010006089.1:51003-93366 GCA_019359885.1 Listronotus oregonensis | reverse complement strand
CTTTACGGTTGATTACATGAAAAGTCATGATTATATATTATACATTATTTTCAATTTTTTTACCGCCCTTGTGTTTGTTTATTTGTTTGTTAATTTATAGTTTTTTTTTATCCGGATAACAAAATAAGATAGAGAGGAACGTTGTCTACCGTTTTTATAAAAGAGCTTTTAAAATTCCCACTTTGCAGGTATCGAGCCTACAATAAGAGGAGGTAAAAAATAAAACCTACTCTTCGCCTAAAATTTTAAAAATAGGGAATCACTGGATCAATATTTAGGTAATTATTTACCGATAGATTGTCTTTACATTTGGTCAGCCAAAGACGAACCTATTACCAACGATCATTTAATAACAAAACTGTTGCTCCACAAAAAACCGAAAATAATAAAATGTATCCTTAAGCTAGACCCATGACCACGTATAGTAGTAACAACAAAAAATTTCTAGGGGAAAAAAGCTTAAAAAACATGCATTAATGTAAAGGGTGGCCAGATAAGAATGCAAAGTGTTGTATTTTGGAAACTATTCGTTGTAGAGACTTGCGGTAAAAAATTTTATAACTAAAGTGGCCAAAAGAATACCGTGGAAAATATTTTCAGATTTCCAAGATGGTCGCTAGGGGGCGTAACCGCCATCTTAAACTTTTTAAGTGATTTTCACTGAAATCTACCCAGTAAATGTTACCATGCTTTTTAAAGCTCAGCTTTACTCCAGTAATTTTTGTTTAAGACTTTGTGACGTATCTATTAAAATAAAGTGGTGGGGGGTAATTCAATGTTTTTTTTTAAATTAACAGCTGTAACTCCTAAACGACTGAACGGATTTGAACAAACTTGGTCTCGTTGGAAAAAACATTTATTGCTCCAACAAAATCGTGTTATTGTGATATGTCTAGTTCTTAGTAATGCCGCTAGAGCGCGTTTTTTGATCTAATAACAGAAAATTGCAAAATTCTCTAAAAAATTAAATGAAATAATATGACTTTTTTTTCATAAAAATGTAGTGAAATGATAGCTAAATAGGCCAGTGAAAACCGTATCTCGATATCTTATTCGTAGCCTGAAATATCTAAGAAATAATATTTAGTTATCATATAATTTTAATAAGACGCTATTACACCGATATTTTTTGTTATTTATTTGTCTTTTTTTAAGGTTCAATGATAAAATGTCTTAATTTAATAATTTTTAAATAATTAAAATATTCTTTGTTCAAAAAATTAAAAAAAAAAGCGTAGGGGCATACTTAATAATCAATGCATATAAAATGCAAGTGCAAGGTAGGCAGAATATTGAAGAGTATGCCATGGAGGAAAAAACAAATGCCTAAAATCAATTTGTCAACAAATATTAAAATTAGGCAGTCCAATTTGTGTTCGTTGCACACATAAGTAAAGAGTTATTATTATTAAAATGCCTTTTACAAATGATGAAGCTGTCGATATGATTGCGGTATATTTTGAATGTCTTCAAAATGCGGCATTGGCTCAAAGGGTATACAGAGCTCGATATCCAAATCGGCGTTTACGCGATGCGAGAATTTTTCCGCGTTTAGTGCGAAATTTGCGTAATACTGGCAGCTTTCGATCTCAGTTGCGAAGACACTCGGCTAGAACAAGGGAAGACAATATTATTAATGTCTTAGCATACGTGGAATTCAATCCCCACGTTAGTACGAGAGCAATGTCTCGCGCGTTGGATATATCACGTACTACTATTCTAAACATTTTAAAAGATCACAGGTAAGTTTTTATGTCACAAAAAATAATACATCTACATATTTCGCAATGTGTTTCTTTCAAATTTTTAGACTGCGCCCATATCATATGGTTTTACATCAAGCCTTGAATCGCGAAGACTTTGACCGACGCGACGGTTAGATTATTGTCATTGGATGTTGGGCATGATTAGGGAAAATAGAGAATTTTTATCCGAAATTCTTTGGACAGATGAGGCTACTTTTAGGAGTGATGGAAACATTAATTTGCATAATATGCATTATTGGTCTGACAACAATCCTCACTGGTTGCGGGAGGTCCAACATCAAGGCCATTGGAGTCTCAATGTGTGGTGTGGCATTCTGGGCGGAACTATTATAGGTCCCTATTTCTTTGATCAACCACTAAATGGTGCCGTATTTCTTGATTTTCTGGTAAACCAATTGCCTCTTTTATTAGAAGATATACCCCTGCAATTACGACAAAATATGTTTTCGCAACTAGACGGTTGCCCAGCACATTTCTTAAGAAATGTGCGAGAACATGTAGATTTAAGATTTCAACAGAGGTGGATTGGGCGAGGAAGTCTATTTCCTTGGCCACCCTGATCCCCAGACCTTACCTGTTTGGACTTCTACCTATGGGGTCGGTTGAAAGATATTATTTACCAAATTCAACCAACAACGAGAGACGACATGAAAATACGAATACAAGAAGCCATTCACAGCCTGTCAAGAGCAGAAATTGAAGCTGCTGTAATGTCCACGCATAAGCGGCTCCAACAATGCATTAAGTGTGACAGTCAGTTCGAGCATTTAAGGAGGCATTAGTTTTATTTCAAAATCGGTAATTTTTTTTATTATGCCCCTACACGTTTTTTTTTTTATTTTTTGAACAAAGAATATTTTAATTATTTAAAAATATTAAATTAAGACATTTTATCATTGAACCTTGAAAAAAGACAAACAAATAACAATAAATATCGGTGTAATAGCGTCTTATTAAAATTATATAATAACTAAATATTATTTCTTCGATATTTCAGACTACGAATAAGATACCGAGATACGGTTTTCACTGGCCCATTTAGCTATCATTTCACTACATTTTTATGAAAAAAAGTCATATTATTGCATTTAATTTTTTAGAGAATTTTGCATTTTTCTGTTATTAGATCAAAAAACGCGCTCTAGCGGCATTACTAAGAACTAGACATATCACAGATAAGTCGGATTTGATGGAGCCATAAATGTTTTTTCAAATGATACCAAGTTTGTTAAAATCCGTTCAGTCGTTTAGGAGTTACAGCTGTTTATTTAAAAAAACATTAAATTACCCCCCACCACTTTATTTTAACAGATACGTCACAAAGAGTTAAACAAAAATTACTGGAGTAAAGCTAAGCTTTAAAAAGCATATATTTTTTGGTAACATTTACTGGGTAGATTTCAGTGAAAAATCACTTAAAAAGTTTAAGATGGCGGTTACGCCCCCTGGCGACCATCTAGGAAATCTGAAAATATTTTCCACGGTATTCTCTTGGCCTTTTTAGTCATAATTTTTTTTTACCGCAAGTCTCTACGACGAATAGTTTCCAAAATACAGCACTTTGCATTCTATCTGGCCACCCTGTACATGAATATGAAGTTTCACACACAACCAGTGCCTTTTTTTCCACTAGGCCCATTAGGCCCGGGCCTAGGGCCCGTAGTCTAGAGGGGCCCGAAAATCGCCATATATTTTTATGACAAGAAACAAAAACCTTCATATATGTACTTATGTATATCTAATTAACTTCGTTTCACGAGGGTTTGTACTTTCGTCATCAATTTCCTTACCTTTTTTAACAAATTAAAAAGGTCAAAAACAGACTGAAACAAATTAATGACGTCAAAAAGGTTGGTCGTTTCTTAAAATCAAAATGGCTGCCGTTCAGCAGCTGATTTTTTAAAGCTACAATAATAATATCCTAAAATATGGGTTATGAAATTATGTCATTTTTCAAACTTGTCAAAAAAATTGTTTTGTCAAAAGTAACGTCAGATTTTATTTTTATTTTCGTATTTTTATTGTGTAAAATGCCTCGACGGTATTCAGAAGGTGAACAAAATATGATTTTAAACCTTATTGACTATTTCACACAGGAGAGAGATGCAGGAATTAACCTGTTACTACTTACTGCAGTTTTAGAGGTAAGTAGATTTATTCTTGTGGTTTGTTATTGGTGTACATATTAAAATGTAAATTATGACTATATTTCTTTGAAAACGTTTGTTGCTAGCAAGGTATAAGATAGCACGGTACAAGAATATTATAAAAAATAAACCAATTTATAGACCGTCTTTTTTTAGCCCGAAAATCGGAAAGAGTTTAAAATAACTGCAAATCGTTATATCGCAGGTATTTCTTTCTGGTTTCTATAAGGCTTAATTAACACTGTTGGCTTTAAAAAATGAAATCTTGCTAAAAATGTTGTATTCGGATAATTACTTGTTCCATTATGCCGATTAAAACACCAATTTTCAAAAAAATCGGGGTTTCGATGGTCTTTCATCATGAGAAACACAAAAAAAACAAAATTGAGACAAGAATAACGTTAAGTCTAGATATTTTTAGGCTGAGATAAAGCGAATCTTGAATCCGCCGATAACGCTGGTCCAATCGAATTTTTGATTTAAGCTTAGCTTTACCTTAAGAAAATTAAAAATTTTATTGGTGCAATCGGATCATGATGAATTAAAATTTTTATTAGAAAACCATTCTGAACGTGCTCTAAAGAACGCATTTAAACGTACTTGCATCAATATTGCCTAACTTTAATTAAAAATGTGAACAGCATTGAATTTATATGAATTAGCTACGACAACCCTTTTTTCCAAGTCATGACGTCATTGATGACGTAAGTACAAATCCTCGTGAAACGTTCTATATTATGTTTTAGCTATTAATCTTATACACATAATATTGTGCAATTATTCAATAGCATAACTTTAATAGCAATAGAGAATAAATTATAATTAGTTTAAATTTATAAAAATATAATTTTGTTTTTCCTTTTGTTTTATGGTCCAGGCAGTCAAGCTCAAAATAGGGTCATACCTCCGAATTTTTTATATATGCATCGATTTTCTTGAAAATTTGGAATTAAGCTTATCTTACTCTCCATATCAAAATCTATGTGGTCGCAAGGTGTGCAAATTGTTTATAAGTGGTGAAAACCACCCCTTATCGAAAAAAATAGATTTTATAGGTTTTTCGGCTTTTTTTAGATTCAAATGTCTTTTATTTATGTAGGATACATATCCTAACGTATTGTACAATATAAAATTGGTGTATTTTGAAATATAAACCCCTAAGAATCTTTACAAACTACCCTTTTAATAAAAATAATATAGAAAAAAATATTTTAACGATTTGTAACATTACAATTGCAGTTTTACTGGAAAAAATTCATAGCATTTTAATAAAATTATTAGTTACCACTTTTCAGCCCCTAAAAAGTATCCCTTTGCAAAAAATGAAATAAAAAAATATCTGATGACTGCCAATTTTTAGATTTTGCGTAATTTTAGTATTACAGTTTATCTCCATTTGAAATAATTTTGTATTGTCTACACCCTAGCGACCCTTAAGAACCACCCCTTTGACAAAAATAAAATAAAAACATATTTTTTAATGACTACTGATGTTTTAATTTTAAGTTTTGTTGGTTCTAAAGTTTATTCTCTAAAGACGAAGTAATTTTTAATTTTTAATTGTCTACACCCTGCCAACCCTTAAAAACCACCCCTTTGCCAAATGTACCTTGTCTCAAATGTACCTACAGACAACCCAGTGTCAACAGAATAAATCAGTGCGCCAAAATTTGAAACTTTTTTACTTTAAAATTGACTAAAAAAAATTCAAAATCTTATTTTTTGTGTAACTCTGTTAATTTTAAAGCTATCACATCCTACAAAAAATTATTTTAAAGGTAATTTTCAGGGCTACAAGCCTATGTATGTAAAAAGGGCTTGAGACTCTTCATATTTTATGGGTAAAGGGTCAAAGGGCTGCGGAAAAGCAGTGAAAGTGATAGTCTAAATCGTAACTCCGTGAATTTTTATGCCACAAAAAAAATAAAAAAAATAAAAATAATCATTATAAAAAATTCTATTTTTCTACTCTTTAGTTTTTTTTCGTATCTCTTATGGTTTTGGAGTTAAAATGAGAAAAAGAAAATTTTTTAAAAAATCACAAAAAAAAACATATAAACTGCTCAACAAAAAGATCGTACCATTTAATTTTTAAACCCATTTTTAAACTACTGTAACTTTTTTAAATATCTAAAACGAAGTTTAAAACCGCGTTTCTTCTACTTTAAGCTGTATTGCACTTGGTTTTAGTAAGATGAATATTATCATAATGTACAGGGTGATCAATAGAGTGCTGCAAAAAAACAAAAAATTCGAGTGTGTCCTATTTCAGTGGTAATTTTTTTGGATCGTTATAATATGGGTTATTATCAAGGTCATATCAATATCTCCAGATATTTTTGCCAGTTTTTGAATTGAGGACCTCTGGCTTGCGATACACTTCTAAACGTTAAATTTTGGTAATTAATTCTTTAAAAAGCTATAACTAGAAAATGTATTGATGGATTTCAACGAGTGTTTCATATTCGGAAAGCTCATTTCATGTAGATTTTTTATGTCCTAAGCACTTTTCGATAGGTTATAATTTTATGAGTATACGGGGCCAACAAATACCAAAAACCAAGCTGATTTAGAAATCCCAAATATAGGGTAAATTATTGAATGCCAAAGGGACCATGTGTGTGTGTTATGTTTTAAAAATGGCCAAGTTGAAGTTTGTGTCAATATCTCGAAACGATTTCTACCGTTAATCGATTTATGCTGTTTAAGTGCCTGTAAACTTATTTAGCAAAAATGCATCGTTATTATGGCATTTGGTCTGAATGGTATGAATTCCAACAACGTCTTAAAGTTTTAAACATTTTAAAACATAAATAAGGGTATTTAGTGTTGTACACCATGATATACGGAGTGATCAACAAAGTGCTTTAAAAAATTTTAAATGTTTAATTTTGTGCCATTTTGGATCGCAAAATGTTATACTTATTAGAATGATATTGTTTTGTTTGATATTCCTAGACGTTGTTGCAAGTCTTTATTATTAAAATCCTAGATGATTGTAAATTTAGGATTTCCTAGTAATCTTCGTTTCACGAAGGTTTGTACTTTCGTCATCAATGACGTCATTACTTGGAAAAAAGGGTTGTCGTAGCTAATTCATATAAATTCAATGCTGTTCACATTTTTAATTAAAGTTAGGCAATATTGATGCAAGTACGTTTAAATGCGTTCTTTAGAGCACGTTCACGGTTTTCTAATAAAAATTTTAATTCATCATGATCCGATTGCACCAATAAAATCTTTAATTTTCTTAAGGTAAAGCTAAGCTTAAATCAAAAATTCGATTGGACCAGAGTTATCGGCGGATTCAAGATTCTCTTTATCTCAGCCTAAAAATATCTAGACTTAACGTTATTCTTGTCTCAATTTTGTTTTTTTTTTGTGTTTCTCATGATGAAAGACCATCGAAACCCCGATTTTTTAGAAAATTGGTGTTTTAATCGGCATAATGGAACAAGTAATTATCCGAATACATTTTTAGCAAGATTTAATTTTTTAAAGCCAACAGTGTTAATTAAGCCTTATAAAAACCAGAAAGAAATACCTGCGATATAACGATTTGCAGTTATTTTAAACTCTTTCCGATTTTCGGGCTAAAAAAAAGACGGTCTATAAATTGGTTTATTTTTTATAATATTCTTGTACCGTGCTATCTTATACCTTGCTAGCAACAAACGTTTTCAAAGAAATATAGTCATAATTTACATTTTAATATGTACACCAATAACAAACCACAAGAATAAACAAATCTACTTACCTCTAAAACTGCAGTAAGTAGTAACAGGTTAATTCCTGCATCTCTCTCCTGTGTTAAATAGTCAATAAGGTTTAAAATCATATTTTGTTCACCTTCTGAATACCGTCGAGGCATTTTACACAATAAAAATACGAAAATAAAAATAAAATCTGACCTTACTTTTGACAAAACAATTTTTTTGACAAGTTTGAAAAATGACATAATTTTATAACCCATATTTTAGGATATTATTATTGTAGCTTTAAAAAATCAGCTGCTGAACGGCAGCCATTTTGATTTTAAGAAACGACCAACCTTTTTGACGTCATTAATTTGTTTCAGTCTGTTTTTGACCTTTTTAATTTGTTAAAAAAGGTAAGGAAATTGATGACGAAAGTACAAACTTTCGTGAAACGAAGTACTTCGTTTCACGTAGTGATGAGCGAGACCGGTCTTGGTCTTGCGGTCTTGGTCTTGGTCTTGCAGCAAGACCAAGACCAAGACCAAGACCAAGACTGCTTTTTCGCTTGCAAGACCAAGACCAAGACCAGGGTATGCAAGACCAAGACCAAGACCAAGACCGAGGTGTGCAAGACTACGCAAGACCAAGACCGACCTGCAAGACTCTTGCACTTCTGCAACTTTTTTTGATATTGTAATATTTTATTGTTATATTTAATATACAGAGGCATTTCATACAGACATGACAAAAACTGTGTCAAGAACTGTCAAAAGAGGCGATTATTTAAGAAGTAAGAGTTTCTTAAATAAAAAAATAATTAAATCGATCACTTTGTTGTTCTATAGTTCTTTAACAACGATAACGAATAAATTTAATAACATGTTTTAAAAATAATGAGATGGTGACTTAATGGTCCGACAAAGCTTGACATCTCCAAAATCGTTTACGACAGAGAAAAACTAGGGGTACAAAAGTTATGGAAGCTGAATATTACTTTTATAATTTCAATGTTTTTTTTTTAATTAGCTATCAAGTGATGCAACTTACAGGGTGGATCAAAAATCTCCAAAATCAAGAAATACATTATTTTTGTTTCACACTGTAAGAGGTAGCACCATTAGATTGCTTCTTAAGATTAAGATAATGTGAAAGTAATGGATTAATAAAAAATATATTTGCGATGTGATAAGGGAATACTTTTTATATAAATGGAATGTAAAAATCACTTCCGGTTTAGACGGAAAAGTCAAAACCGAAAATAATATTTAAAAACCATCTACGTCGACATTGTTCCTATATAACAACAAGCACAATATACAGGATGGCAATTTTTTCTAAATAGATTTTTCGCCATAATTTTTTTATTTTAGGAGAAAAGCTAAAAATAAGGGAATTTTCTTGAGTGGCAGTGGATTAATAGAAAAATTCTGGAATAGAAAATAATTTTACATTTTATGCCCTTTTTGTCTATAATTTTTGTATGTTTAGTTTTTCACTAATGGGCGATTTAGGAGATATCGAGCTTTGTCACACTATTGGGCCCCCTTGTATCTGCAGATTGTTTATAAAGTATTTCTACAAACTTTGTACGACAAATTCTTAACCAATTTAAAGGTAAAAAGTTCATATTAACTGAAAAGTTTTTTAAATAACTTTTTTTTTTAATCAGAAACCAATGATTACATATCAGAATTATTTTCACATATATTTCACATCTGGTTGAAATTAAAAGTCTTTTTTTTTTCTGCTCACACAGTAAACAGTTTTGTATTTGCTTTAATTTTATCTGCTTCTTCAAAGAAAATTTATATAATTCTTATCCCTAAAATGTTTCTATATGCCACCAAATGTATAAAAGAAGGTTGTGTCTTAATTTAACCAAAAATGGAGCGGTATAAAGGGGTAGATTTACGCAAAGGCGTAAATATTATGGGCGGCAAGTTTACGAATAATATTTTAAAAAATGTAATGGTAAATTAATATATTTTTTTTATAATTCAGCGAATAGATAAAAAAATCCTCAAATTTGTTTGTTTTAAAGAATTGTTAATTAATTTTCTGTATGTTTTACTTTTGTTAAATTTGTTTTATATTTTTTATAAGAATTACTAGTGTAGTTTACATTAAAAAAAATTGATATATTAGGGCGGCAAAAATTTATTAGCCTATGAGCGGAAAAAAATTAAACCGGCCCTGGCGCTATAATAAAAAAAACGCCTTCATTAAAAATATTCTTTTTAATCAAATAATTTAAATGTACGTTTAAGATTAAAACTGGTATATTTTAAAATTTTAAAGCAAAAAATATAGTCCCCATCTTGATTTATATTTAAGTATTAAAAAGATATATTTTATTCAAGATTTCTTAGTTTAAATTATTACTACCAAAAAAAAAGCAAGACCAGCAAGACTCTTGCAGCAAGACCAAGACCAAGACCAAGACCGGGTGGTGCAAGACCAAGACCAAGACCAAGACCTTCTTTGGGCTTGCAAGACCGAGACCAAGACCAGGCTTGAAAGACCAAGACCAAGACCAAGACTAGCCCGGTCTTGGTCTTGGTCTTGTTTTGCTCATCACTAGTTTCACGAAGGTTTGTACTTTCGTCATCAATGACGTCATTACTTGGAAAAAAGGGTTGTCGTAGCTAATTCATATAAATTCAATGCTGTTCACATTTTTAATTAAAGTTAGGCAATATTGATGCAAGTACGTTTAAATGCGTTCTTTAGAGCACGTTCACGGTTTTCTAATAAAAATTTTAATTCATCATGATCCGATTGCACCAATAAAATTTTTAATTTTCTTAAGGTAAAGCTAAGCTTAAATCAAAAATTCGATTGGACCAGAGTTATCGGCGGATTCAAGATTCTCTTTATCTCAGCCTAAAAATATCTAGACTTAACGTTATTCTTGTCTCAATTTTGTTTTTTTTTGTGTTTCTCATGATGAAAGACCATCGAAACCCCGATTTTTTAGAAAATTGGTGTTTTAATCGGCATAATGGAACAAGTAATTATCCGAATACAACATTTTTAGCAAGATTTAATTTTTTAAAGCCAACAGTGTTAATTAAGCCTTATAAAACCAGAAAGAAATACCTGCGATATAACGATTTGCAGTTATTTTAAACTCTTTCCGATTTTCGGACTAAAAAAGACGGTCTATAAATTGGTTTATTTTTTATAATATTCTTGTACCGTGCTATCTTATACCTTGCTAGCAACAAACGTTTTCAAAGAAATATAGTCATAATTTACATTTTAATATGTACACCAATAACAAACCACAAGAATAAACAAATCTACTTACCTCTAAAACTGCAGTAAGTAGTAACATGTTAATTCCTGCATCTCTCTCCTGTGTTAAATAGTCAATAAGGTTTAAAATCATATTTTGTTCACCTTCTGAATACCGTCGAGGCATTTTACACAATAAAAATACGAAAATAAAAATAAAATCTGACCTTACTTTTGACAAAACAATTTTTTTGACAAGTTTAAAAAATGACATAATTTTATAACCCATATTTTAGGATATTATTATTGTAGCTTTAAAAAATCAGCTGCTGAAAGGCAGCCATTTTGATTTTAAGAAACGACCAACCTTTTTGACGTCATTAATTTGTTTCAGTCTGTTTTTGACCTTTTTAATTTGTTAAAAAAGGTAAGGAAATTGATGACGAAAGTACAAACCTTCGTGAAACGAAGTTTACACGTGTTTTAATAAACCTTAAAAAATAAAACATTCTCATGATAATGACATTATTCCATCGTTGCTATAGAAACGTATCGCGGCTATAGATAAATTCAATGTATCAAGAAAAGATTTGTTTTGTTTTTTTGTGGAGGTAGTTTGACTCTTTGAAAATGGCAAAAGAAAGCTAAAATCAACTAAAAAATATAGTGCGAAAAGTTTTTAAACACCGAAATGTACTAAAAAGAATTTCAAGCCTAACAATTTTAATCTAAAACATGTTGCGCAAACAAGGCCGTTCTGTACCTAATGTTGCAGTAATTATGGATACCATAATAAATTTGAAAGCACTATGTTGATCACTCTGTATATCATGGTGTACAACACCAAAGACCCTAATTTATGTTTAAAAATGTTTAAAACTTTAAGACGTTGTTGGAATTCCTACCATTCAGACCTAATGCCATAATAACGACGCATTTTTGCTAAATAAGTTTACAGGCACTTAAACAGCATAAATCGATTAACGGTAGAAATCGTTTCGAGATATTGACACAAAATTCAACTTGGCCATTTTTAAAACAAAACAAACACATATGGTCACTTTGGCGTTCAATAATTTACCCTATATTTGGGATTTCTAAATCAGCTACGTTTTTGGTATTTGTTGGCACCGGATACTCATAAAATTATAACCTATCGAAAAGTGCATAGGACATAAAAAATCTACATGAACTGAGCTTTCCGAATGTGAAACACTTGTTAAAATCCGTCAATCCATTTTCGAGTTATAGCTTTTTAAAGAATGGATTACCAATATTTGACGTTTAGAAGCGTATCGCAAGCCAGAGGTCCTCAATTCAAAAACTGGCAAAAATGTCTAGAGATATTGATATGACCTTGATAATAACCCATATTATAACGACCAAAAAAATTACCACTGAAATAGGACACACTCGAAATTTTTGTTTTTTTGCAGCACTCTATTGATCACCCTGTACATCATGATAATATTCATGTTACTAAAACCAAGTGCAATACGGCTTAAAGTAGAAGAAACGCGGTTTTAAACTTCGTTTAGATATTCAAAAAAGTTAATTTTTAAAACAGTTACAGCAGTTTGAAAATGGGTCTAAAAATTAAATGGTACGATCTTTTTGTTGAGCAGTTTAGTTTAAGCTCATTTTTTTCCAAACTGTGCATCTCTAATCAGTAAAACTTTCAGATGTCATAAATAACATACAAATAAAGTAATTGGTGCAAGGAATAAGTTTAATTTTAATTTTGAATGAAATGACATTGGTTTTAAAGAAACGTGACATTGGTTTTATTGCGATTTTTTTTTAGTTTTAACTATTTTACACCATATCTCACTGAAATTTCAGTCAAAAAGACTTCAATCGGTACTTATTTTAAAGGTCTTTTTATGATCTTTAAAAAATATTCTATGACTTTTTGTTGAAAAATGTACCCTTTTCCCGTTATTTAAGGTTAAGTACTTAATCACGTAACATGAAAGATCTTCATAAATAGCTCAATTTCTCTGTTTTTTTAAAAGCTTCATTTTTTTGATAAAACGCATAATTACAGTGTTATGCGTAAAAAACAATTAAAAAATGAGGTTTTTTTACCGAAAAATCGCGCTTTTCAATTGCGAATAATTCAAGAACTATTGATCTGGAGAAAAAACTTGACATGGCATTTTTTACCTAAAATTTGCTCATCTATCGATTTCTGGGGGTATTTTGGGTAAAAAATTGCCCACCCCCGAGAAGGGGTGGCATCCACCCCAGGGGTGGTTGCGCACATCAGCACCATATAGATTTTGCTTTTCGACCATCCATCTATCATCTGTCAAAATTTTAAATAAATCGGTGCATATATAAAAAATTCGGAGGTGAAATGCTTGACTGCCTGGACTATTATTTATTATTGCGTTCCGACGTTGCCTATAAACACAAACAAATTATAAATATCTATGTATCCACACAAATATATGTATGTACATAGGCATTATATTTTTTCTAAATGTAATGGGGTGGGGGGGGGCAAAAAAAATTATGTGGCCTAGGGCCCGCTCTGGTTAAAAAAAGGCACTGCACACAACACGACTCGTGCCTCTCGGGTGTCTCGGGATCGGCCTTAAGAGTGTCAAAAAAACCAAATCTACTCCAGAGGTAAACAAGATAAATTATATGCATTAAATATTTACCAGTCCCATAAATCAAATATTTCTATTATTTGGTTACCGTAAACATTACCAATATTTACAAAAAAAAGGATATAATAAAATATCACTAACGCATCAGTGAAGTTGTGGTCAAACTACAAATCATTTTTAGAATTAACGGATCTTCTTGTTGGCAGTCTCTCTCAGGTAATATACAGGGTGTCCCAGAATATGTGGGCAATCTCTCGGAATCTAATAGAAAACCTAAAAATATTATGACAAGTTCCCATAAACTTTTTCCTATGACCCTCCCTACGAGATAGGTGCATAACGGATACCCCTAGAAATCGTTTTTGTTTAAATAACTTTTAAAATGCTACTCGTAATTTAATATTTTTTTTATATGATGGTAACTAGATAACTCTTCTTAAAATAAACCCAATAAATCACATTTGGCTTATTTAGTTTGCCAGGGACGGACTAGCTATGACACAATAATACCAATTTTTTTAACACCCCGTATGATAAAGGCTCAATAATATTATTTTGAAAAGCTTTAACCGTAAACTAAAAAAAAGGTATTCTTGATTGACATCGATAAAATGAACTGTTTACGAGAAATAAAATATCATAGTTGGTAATTTTTTTTTACATTATACAGGGTGTTTTCTAATTGTACGTCAATATTTAGGGAAACAATTTTTGGGACCATTTTAAAAAGAAAACTTCATGTGAACGTATGTCCTAAACGTTTCAACTTTTGAGATACAGACTGGTAAAATTTTCAAAAATAAATCATTAATTATTAATATCTGTAATACCACTTTAGATATTTTAATGAAATTTGGCATACATGTACTATGTATCAAGAAGCAGTTTTTGGTGTACCACATTTTTTTTTATTTCCACCAGTGGCGTTCGTATAGAATTTGACCAGCCTATTTTTGCAAATAAAAAAAAATGTGGTACACTAAAAAATGCTTCTTGATACATCGTACATGTATGCCAAATTTGATTAAAATATCTAAAGTGGTATAACAGATATTAATAATAAATTCTTTATTTTTGAAAATTTTACCACCCCGTATCTCGAAAGTTAAGACGTTTAGGACATACGTTCACATAAAGTTTCCTTCTTAAAATGGACCCAAGAATTCCCTATATATTGACGTACAATAAGAAAACACCCTGTATAATGTAAAAAAAAGTTACCAACTATGATATTTTATTTCTCGTAAACAGTTGATTCTATCGATGTCAATCAAGAATACCTTTTTTTGTTTAAGGTTAAAGCTATCTAAATATAATATTGTCGAGCCTTTATCATACAGGGTGTTAAAAAATGGCTATTATTGTGTCAGAGCTAGTCCGTCCCTGCCAAACTAAATAAGCCAAATATGATTTATTGGTTTCATTTTAAGAATACTTATCTAGTAACCATTATATTAAAAAAACATTAAATTACGCCTAGTATCTTAAAAGTTATTTAAACAAAACCGATTTCCAGGGACATCCGTTATGCACCTGTATCTTCGTAGGGGAGGGTCATAGAAAAAAGTTTATGGGAACTTGTCATAATATTTTTAGGTTTTCTATTAGATTCCGAGAGATTGCCCACATATTCCGGGACACCCTGTATACTACCTCTAGCAGAACTACCTCCAGATCCTTCTTTTTTTTCATATTGTTCCTTTGCTGCAAGCAACAATGCTTAACATATATGTGTTAAGTCTTAAAAAATGGCAATTGGAGTATGTTTCCATATTTTTTGAAGATAAAGCCTTTACTTCTTTTAAAGCTGGGAATAAAGTATTTTCGAATGCGAGAACTGGCTTGGCTGGAATAGTTTTACCAGGACATTTCTGGAGGTGTTTATTTTCTTCTCACTAGTTCTTGACTAATGATTATTTAAAGATGCCTGCATTAAATAATGTTGATATGCAGATAACTAGAAACAGAAGTTTTAATTTTGATTTATTAGTTGCCACTAAAAGATTCCGTACAAGGCATTAACTAATAGATGGTATGCAATAATAAATCTCTGGCAATAGGTAATTTAACTTTGTGTAATTTTTAAAATATAAAAATCTAAGAAGTGGCAAACCCATTATTTATTAGGTTTAAAGGTCCTCACCCACTAGAGCGGCGCGGCTCGACGCGACGCCACCCGTTTTAATGCATCAGGGATACATGTAATCAAACTGAAGCCCACCTATCAAGGCGATGCGACGAGGCGCGACGCGACGCGACTCTACACCTCGAGACAAGTCGGGACAGCAAGCAAGCCACAAGGTCGTGTGGCATTCGAGTCTCATCGGGCTCCTTCGGGTATCTTCGTGAAGAATCGCACATGTTGCTCTATTCTGTTATCACTGCATTTGTTCATCTGTTGTTACTTTTGTGACATTTGTATTTTATGATTATTAAATTTGTTTAGGTTAATCTAAATAAAAAAGTTGTTTAGTGGATTCTGATTTCAAGATATGTAAAAGCAACTTTTTTTGGTGTTCTATAGACGTCTGTATTAAACTGAGAAGTTCTAAAAACTTTTCTTCCTACATGTGTAAGTATTTGCAAAATTTTCTTGCATCTTTTCTAGTTTTAAAAGATAGCAAGCAGGTTATACGTTTAATTTTTTTTTTTTTAAACTTAATAAAATTTTATACAAAACTATTTGTTTAATGACACTTTAATCAAATCAAAACGTTAGCACCCTTATTTCAAAGCAAAACCACGCCAAAAACCAAAATTAAAAATGCCTTATGGGCTTTTTCATGTTATTTTCTGTTTGTTTGGAAAGGTTGTTAAGCGACGCCCCCCAATCGTGACGTCACGACTTAGGGAGTCCATTCCCCACACGCATTTCTCTTTTCATTAATTTTATGGACCCAAACTCTCATTTTCTTTTTCTTTTCTTCCTCCTCCATAGCAGCAAATACTCCAAAAACAAAAATATCTTCGTCTGATGAGCTCTCCATGACAACTTGCAACCGACTGCCACATTTTGGAAGATTTCGCGTCGCGTCGCGCTAGTGGGCGAGCACCTTAAAAGTAAACGCATCCTACGTTTTAACAATGCCGCTAATAGGCAGAAACTCACCGAATTTTCTATTCATAGTTTATAGTTTACAGTACATGTACATAGACAGAAAACGAGACTAGACGAAAGCAAATAATGGTTCTCTTGTCTAGGCGAAAATGCTCTTCTCTAGTTCGAGAGACCACTCTCTCATCTCGTCTCATTCAGCTCTTAAAAAAATTGGGATTTATGTAAAAACATACACATAAGTAGTTTTTAAAATTAAACTCACACCTTTTTATATTTTAGAAAACATATAATCATTTTTAAATGTTAAAAACTCATACTTCAAACAAGCACCTGAAGATTAAATAAATTTAAAATTTAAGACAAAAATTGTATTTTTTTGAAAAACTCGACTTTACTAAAAGAAACTCATACACTATATTCCGGTTGTCTAACTAGCCACTATAATTTTTTTGTTTTCAACGATATCAAAATTCTTTTTGGAGGGTAAATCCATTTTTTTGACAATTAACTACACCTTATTCATCTTTCGGTCTAACTGGAATTTACACTAAGGACACCCTTGTTTTTATTTTTTAGATGCCATTTTAAGGGCAACCATGTGTCACTACGTCAAATTATTATTTTAAAATTTATTTCTTAAGCTAGTTAGGGGGTGTCCATTAATTACCTGAAGCGATTTTTTGATCCCCCCTGGTAAGATTTTTTAAAATGCTTATTTTCAGTATAAATACGTTTTAATCTGTGCTTGTTTGCGCTAAATTTATTAAAAGAAAAAAACTTCATTTGCTTAATTATTTTTATTTTAGGCTTGTTACGAGTAGTATTTATACTACCAAAAACGTAGTTCAGAATCACAGTGGGAAAATATCATTGTGTAGCTTATTCATTAGCTACATTTTAGTGAATAAACATGTTTTTCTCATTTTAATCCAGTTTTCTCGCAATTTTTCACTGTTTTTTGCGGAAAAAATTACGTGATATTAATCGAGACCCCCTCTCCCTCACGTGAGGTTAGGCTTGACCCCCTGCCCCCCAATGCCTCACGTAATTAATGGACGCCCCTTCGGCGTGAATACTCTTTGGTCGAAAAATAATACTCGAGGTACTATTTAAGACCAAAACCTTTTTTATTGTAAGTTTGGTTGTATTTAGAATATAATTTACTAAAAAAAGTAAAAATTTGCCAATGGTTTCATTTAAAACGGGTGTTGGACATTTGTTAAAAAAATATAGTTATCTGGCCTATACATACTCCCTAAACTTTATTTCGATATATTTAAAATAAGTTTTAGAGTCGATCCAATTCTGGGACCCACCCGGTTTGGAAGTTAATTAAAAAATATGTTTTATTCCATTATATTAAATCTGTTTTTACCTTCGTAGACGCTAATTTAAAAGTGGCCAAGTTCATTATTTAATAAAAAGCAAATTCCTAACAATCAAAATGGTATTAGGGAAATGTGTCAGAGTAATTGCCATTAATTTATTTCATGATATTTGGATCAGATCACATTTGTCTTAATGTATTATTTCTGGAGGACGTATAAATTTTCTCTTTTATCAAAGCCTTTTTAATTGGCTTCTAAAATAAACTTTTATTGAAAATGCAATTTTTCCCAATACCAAAATCTAATGATTACTGGCAAAATTGGAAAAACAATTACATGTGGTATGTTGTCGCGGCTACCTTAAAGGGTTGTGTTATGGTTTGATGCAACAATATCGTTTAGTAATTGGAGGTTTGCTTTTTCTTGACTCATGCTGTAGAAGGAAATATATTAATAGAACATGCAGAACTTTGGGCATAAAAAGATTGGTATGTAATATATTTTTCCCGGGAATATATTTATTTTTTGTTTGGTATGTTTTTAATCTAACTAAAAACTATACATACTACACTTTTTTAAATTTTTATTTGAAATCGAAATTTTATATTAGCTCATAGTTTTTTTGCCATTGCAAGTAAAAACCCCTGGTCGAGAGCACGAGAGACCTCCAGAGAAAAATCAGTCTCTCGTCTCGACGCTATCACTAACTAAAACTTTAAACCTGCAATGTACGAGGTGGGCATTTTATTAAGGTCCTATACAATTTCTCAGAAACTGCAGACTTTTAAGAAAATAAGTTCTGACAAAAGTTTCTTGGAATAATTAATGCTTTTAATTAATTTCACTTTCACATATACAGGGTGTTCATTATGTGGGCCACCGGTGTTTACTTCCTTATTTTAAATGGGACACCCTATATATTATTATATATTTAGATAGCGCCTCTAAAGACGAGTTCAACGATATATAACAGTATAGGTCTGTGTCACGACGTTTCGGCTTTATTGAAGTGTTTCTTTAATTTTTGGCCTATTTTTAAATTAATACAAATACGGTAAATATTCCTTTTTTTTAAATTTGTTCACGTAAAGAGAATTACAAAAGCCTATTTTATCTATATTAGCTGGCAATTTTTCAATCAATACAATAAATTTGGTTTAAGATGAGTTAAACAAATATCCTATATTAATTTATAATTTAAAGTATACAGGGTGTAGTGTAGTTGAAAAAAAATATTTTTGCTGAAGACAATCATCCATAAGTTCGAAACGGTGACTGGCAGACCCATGTTGTTATACATCGTTGAAAAGGTCTTTTAATTCTTTATATGGATTTGGTATTATATACAGGGAGTTGCATTTAAAAAACTCAAGAAATTTTACGATAGACAAAACATGGCAACACTGTAACATTTTTAAAATTAAAAAAAATTTGCCAGCTAATATAGATAAAATAGGCTTTTGTAATTCTCTTTACGTGAACAAATTTAAAAAAAGGAATATTTACCGTATTTGTATTAATTTAAAAATAGGTCAAAAATTAAAGAAAAACTTCAATAAATCCGAAACGTCGCGACACAGACCCATACTGTTATATATCGTTGAACTCGTCTTTGGAGGCGCTATCTAAATATATAATAACATATAGGGTTTCCCATTTAAAATAAGGAAGTGAACACCGGTGGCCAACACAATGAGCACCCTGTATATGTGAAAGTGGAATTAATTAACGAACTTTTTTTTCTCAAAAAGCTGCAGTTTCTAAGAAAATGTATAGGACCCTAATAAAATGCCCACCTTGTACAATAATGACTTATTTCCAAACTTTCTATCTATATCCCATTTAAAAGAAATTAAAAGAAATATCGATTTTATTTGGTAAAGATATATTGTTTTTTTACAAAATATCTAAATTAAAAGTTATATGAAACCTCAAACTATGATAAAAATGTATTTTTAAGCTTTATTTTAAAATAATTATTACATGGGAATATTAGGACATTTTATTATCTATAAACACTCATTAAACTTATCCAAATAACAATGAGGCTAATTAACCACACATGCAACTTATAGTTAATCTAACACCTAAGTCGTAAAAATATCTTAAAACAAATTTTTTTAGCCTAAAGATTTCTAAAAATAGCGTAGAAATATTAATTAACCCCGCTTTGGTCAAAATAGCTGTGTTAACAAACGAAATAAGGTTCCTATTAAAAAAACTATTCATTTTTATTTTAAAACTAAAAATAAAATAAATAAATAAAATTCTGAAAATAGAAGTGTAAGGATTTTTTTTTGAAAACAATATTTTTAGAGAACTGTGCACTAAAAAAATAATTTAATATTTTTTACTACATGATTATAATTACTTTGCCTACTGGCTTTCCATAATTATCCTGTTAAGAGACAAAAAACAAGCAGAAAATTATAACAAAAAAAAGCAAAACTAATTATATCTTAATCCTGAATTTCTCATTTTTTAAGTGTATATTTTTCTACTGCTCTAAGTCGAATTCGAATAGACTATGCTATTTAAATGTTTAATTGTGCTCCAGCCAAAAAAAGCTATATACGTTTTTAAGAAAAACTTTTTTTTCTATTTTTATTAGGTTTGGAAATTCATACAATATCCCAATGACCCAAAAAGTTTCAACATTAAAATATAGCAAAATAATACGGGGCAGAGTTAAGTAAAAACCATAAAAGTGCTCTAGACCTTGTACAGGTTACTAGGAAAATTAAAACTGCACTAAAGCACTGCACTTAGAAGAAACATTTTTTGTTGTTAAAGTAAAGAAGTAAAAATCAGTTATATTCATCCTATAATAGAGCTACAGTATCGAGATTTATGCTCCAGCAATCGTATGAATATTAATCAACAATAATTAATTTAAGCTGTTTGGAGAAGCAAATCAAGTTGTGATGCCCAAGTCACTTTTGACAGGCGAGGTCTTAGTAAAAGCAAATCACTGGAAATTTTAAAAAAGGTGCACATTTAAAATAATCCATATCTTTGAGTTTCCCAAAGTGTAAGCAAATTGGTTTTCAACTTACTGTGTTTTTTCTTTGGGAACTGAAGTACTTTCGCTGTTTTGAAGTGCATAAAACGTTAGGGAAAAAACGTTAAAAAATGACATACTTGTTTTGACAACGTTGTTATAAACGTTATTTTAAAACGTTTCTATTTAACTCTGCCTCGTAAAATGTTTGTAAATACAATGCGTCAAAGATGGCTTAAATTACAAATGTTAGTAAGTTTTGATTCTGATTTTAAAACTGCATCTAACTATATATAAAAACCACACATCAAAAAAAGGCTGCTATTTAAGGTCACCACTTTCTATTAACTAGTATATAAATAATAGCAGGTACGTCATATAATATAGGCAGGACGGAACCAAATGTAAAAATCCACCAAAACCAACCACACTGCCACTTATCCAAAATGAAAAGGCACAGCAAAAGGCACGCCGTTGCATGGGTGCATACAGCTATTGCTAGGTTAAGGAATGTATTGTTTGTTATTGTTATTGCTACCATGGTTTTTTATAGCTAATATATTCTTAATTTACATAAATAGTATATTACACAACAAGTGTGGAAAGTGAAAGATTTCACACGAGTGTGAAAGTTTAGAAAATTACACGAGTGTGGGAAATTTACTTTCTAACGAGTTGTGTACACTATTTTTCCTACGACCACAAAATATTGACCTCAATTTTATTTTTTTTTATGTTGCAATCTATTTACTCGTGAAATACATTTTACATTATTACATAATTGGTTGTCAGTTATTTTCCTCTCTAGAAGGGAAAATGTTTTCCTCTCTAGAGAGGAAAATGAAAATCAGTATGCGTGTGATATATGCATGTTTCCGAAGCAGTAGAGAGTGCGAATATGTTCATTTTCCTAAGTGGTCGTAGGAAAACATTATTAAAGTAATAGATTACAAAATGACGAATGTATGCCTTATTAATTTATTTAAACATACCTTTGGATCAAAGAATACCCGGAACCTATTCAAACAAACCGCGCTTAAGACATTGTCAAAATATTTTTTTTACATATATTACTTACATATTTACTTTCTATACATATAAACCAATATACTGATAACGTCTCATATGCTGTGTGATGTTATTTGGAAGCCAACAGAGAGAGATAGCACTACCAAACATAATATAAATTTTCCATAAGTCTATCTCACGATGGAGAGCTTTCAACTGCGCATGAGTAAAATTCTAACATCCTATTGGCTGGTCATCACAACGGTTATCGATGGTTTATAAGTATATGCACAAATATCTTTTAGAGCGCAACAAGTCAGTGTTGTTGGGTTCTGCAAACTTCGCAGTGTCGACTTCAGTTAAGCAAAGCAAAGTGAAATTTTATGTTTCTAACAAAATATCACTTACAAAAGCGTTAAAATGTTAACAATAACCTACGGGGACTTGACACGGCTTATTATGACTTTTTGAGACGATAAAAGAAAATTTACAGATGAACGCGATTCTCTAAATAGGCATACGATAAGTGTTTTGAAGATTGGAGGAAGCGTCTAAATTATAAAAAAATAGTAAAGCTAATTTACCTATTAATAACATATTAAAATAAACTTTTTAATTTACTTAAAAATCTAGAATACCCTAAATACAAATATTATCGGCAATAGTTCATTTTTACAAATTAACAAGCCATTACCTGTTTTTCAATAAACATGAATAAAAAATATATTTTTTTTACAATATTTTATTTTTAAATATGCTTTTGGTGCCCAAATGAAAGCTGCAATACAATGTACATGCTTGCAATCTTTTAAAAATGTTAAACAATTATTTTATATATATTTTTTGTTTTCATAACACTAACACTAAACAAATAAAAAACGTTCAAAATATTGAATGGTTTTTAGTTTAAGACACATTACAGAAGTTCGTTTGAAACTCATTCGGCATTTTAACGGTTTAGAGACTATTTGACAACGATTTGTTAGTAATTAAAAATAATTTTTAATTTTAAACTTAAAAAAAAAAAAAAAAGTGTCAAGGCAAACATAAGTTTCCCTTAAAAATTATAAAAAAAGTACTTGACTTTGAAATTAATTAAAAAACAGGATATATTGTAGATTACATACAAATAGGTTTTAAATTGTTCAATAAAATTGTAACTATTGCTTAAAATATAACTTTTTTGTTAGTAAAAATTAAATATTTTAAATACCATAAGTTTGTAGGTATTATTTCTTCAACAGTGTAACAAAAACGTTTTTACACTTTCAATAAAAATGTTCTCGTGCCGCCACTGTTAACGACATACTAAATGGCAGCAAACAAATTCCAGGCCACCTGTAGATAATTTCAAAATATATTTTTCGTTTCCCAAATGATGTAATGTATACTAATAGTTACAAAATTAAATTCATGCGATTTTACTGTTTTCTGCGTTTGACAACAGTAATCACTTCTTTCAATACCAAGTGATACCTACAACTTGGTAACAGTCATTATTAATTGTTAAATAACACAAAAAAGGATACAAAGCAAGCCAGATGTAACATTAAACAGGGTGAAACCACAAATGAAAGCAATAAATTCAAAAACAATTAATCCTACGGTCATACTGAGTCCCACTACCATGCTGAAAAGGAATCGAAAATAAAAAATTACCAAATGCTTTCCCATCCATGAAGGTTTATAGATCATGCACAAAAAATTAGTTGAAAGCGTATGTTAAATCAACAATTTATTAGTTTTATATACGCCTAAACAAAAAAGCATACACACACACACACACACACACACACACACAACAAAGTAAAGTCGCGATAAAAATTGTAATAATATGGAAAAAATATATTTTCTATAAACATTAATAATATCAAAAGTGTACCTGCATAGTAAAAATATATAAATCTATGGAAATAATTTAACTGTTTTGTTTTATATTTAAAATAAATACTAAAATAGACAAATTACATATATTTATCTTTATAGTTTTGCAATAATTTAAAAATTAATTACACGATTTGCAATAGCGTGTATAAAAATATAAACAAAATAAAGCTAAACACTGATTTGACATCACAAACTAAATATGTTTTATGATATTTTGTGATAGACTAACATAATTAAATAAGGAGTAATGAAAACCAATATTTTGAAAATAGAGTAAAAACGAATGTTTAACAGCTAAATAGTCTTTATTGACTTTGAAGTAAATTAACTAAAAAAATGATGTTTTAAGATTTTTACAAATAAATAAATATTTACTTTTAGGCATATTTTTATATTGTCTTTTTTAATCAGAACCAGTCTATGTCAATTTTTGCCAAATTTATGATTATTTGACAAAATTATGTGGTAGGTATAGTAATTCCGATTACTTGCAGAAGTAAAAATAAGTATTAATAATAATATTAACAACGCAATATTTAAATAACAAATAAGCCAATGTCCAAGAGTCCCATATTTAGCGCAAAACTAACCTCAAGTACGACAATAAATAAATTTTAAAAATGGACATGGATTAGTTGCGGTTTAAAGAGACGATATGCTTCTGCAACCAGCGTACTTCACTTACAAAAATGTACCATCAGAATTACGTTTTTTTATGTATTACCATTTAGAACGAATGATTTTTCCGAGAAATTTCTAAAACATCTTTATTAGAAGTGTCATGCATAAAATTTCGAAAAATATAAAACTCATGAACCATATTAATTTGCCCACAGTTATTATTAATTTGCCCATAATTATTAACCATAACACAAAAATATTCCTAATTCCACTGGATATAACTGTATCGATCCAAAATTAAATCTAGCTTTAATAGACTACCGCTGTATATTATATGACAAAGTAGAACTAAGATCTTAATTTAAAAATCTAAGCAATGACTTAAATAGTACTTAAAAATATTGTAAATAAATAAATACGCCTGATACATAGGATTTCTTTAAAATAATAAAAAATATGTAATTGTTTTTTAAATTTCATATTTTTCGTGACAAAATCACTGAGTTTACATTCGGTTCTTTTTATTGATTTTAATAAAAATATTCTTTCTTTGTACTCTTCTGCGTATACAATAAAAGTAATTTTTACTTCTAAACTGCCTAAGTCGTCAAAATATGGTCTGTTTAGAACTGTTTTTCGACTTAGCTCCTTTTTATTACCAAACAATTCTGCTGTGTTGTAGGTGTAATATATTGACATAGGAATTCGTAAAAATATTTTATTAGACGGTAATACGTTTTTTTTCCTTCTAATTACTAATAAAGTTTACAAGATCTTTCTATCATTACAAACAAAAAATAAATGTTGGAAAAGGCGAAATGGAAAAAAATAAATTGATTTTGATATAAAAAATATTGTCTGTCATTGCAGTACATCTCTATAAGAAATTTTAGCAAAATAAAAGCGTTTACCCTAATACGCGTTGTGATGAAACTTCTCCAAGTGCTAGATAAAATACACGCGCACTTTTAAATTAGAACTGTAAACTGATGGGTGGCATATTCCTTATTCTTACTTGTTGTCTCATGTTCGTTGAAGTGCAGCGTTAACTCATGTGCTTAAGGCTCGGTACACACACGCCTTTTTTTACCGCGCGGCTATTGGCATTATTCATATTTGTGCTTTTGAAAGTTACTATATGTTATGGGAGGCTTTTGAGTCTTTTTATAACTTTAAAATGCCTCGTCTTAGTACTTAAAAAAAAAACAAAACAATTTTAATTTATACTGAAGCTTGGCGTAACTACCATAAAGTTGAATGATTAGGATTTAAAGCTAAAAAGATTTTTTATTTTTAATCAGGTGTTTCCTGATAATCCAATAACTCGAACTTACTTTGGGAAATAAGTCAGTAAGTTTCAAAGGACTGGTTGTGTAATGAAGTAAAAATGATCAGGAAAAAAATCTATTTCAGAAGAAAAGTAATTAGGAATTCAGAGATCAGTTGTTAATAATCCGCAATAAACGACGAAAACGGTAGCCGCGGATTGTGAGGTACCTAAGGCAACTGTGAAAAAATATCTAAAAAAATAAAAATAAATTAATATTATTGCAACAACTAACGGAAGACGACCCTGGCAGACGACTGCCGTTTTGTAAATTCATGTCTGAACGCGTAAACCAGAATCCGGATTACGTTAACCCCCATTTTTTAAGAAGTTCCCACTTACACCCCACAAAAGGTTAACGTATGGGCGGGTATTTTGGGAGAACAGGGCAACGGTATTTAGATATGTTACAAAATCGTATCCACCCCTTGATTTTAGAAGTAATTCTGGCAAACCCAAGTAAATTAACTACCGATTTTACATTCCAACAAGATGGTGCACCTCCTCACTACAACAGGCCTGTCTGAGATTGGCTTGACGAAAATTATCCGGGACGTTGGATAGGCTGACGTGGTTAATTAAAATGGCCGGCTAGGTCACTTAATATGACACCCTTTATTCTTTTTGTTTTGTAGGGATACAAAAAAAATTAACACTCGGGATTACGCATTTAAACAGAAGAGAAAAATAAATCCAATTCTAACATTTTTGAACAATGGATTTATGTATAAATGGGTTAATCCCACTTTTAATTCGGAACGCGGTATGGCTTCTAACTTCATTCTAGTTTTAACCATCAAATGTCAAAGATCAGCTGGCAGCTGCTTTGCATTAAAAATTTTTCTTTTTTTTTTCTTTTTTTAATAAACCCAAATAAAATTTTGTTTTTAGGTATTTTGTTTTTTTTTTGCTCAATTTTTTTAAACAAAACTATAAGCAAAGTTTTAGGACCTTGAACATTTTTAGAACTGTCCATTTAAAACAATTATTATGCGCCTGCACTAAATATAGCATCTTTAAAATAAACAGGCAATATTTAGGATTTTAAAAAATAAGCTGCTGGATTTTCTATCTGGATAAAGCCCCCGAAATAAATGAAGAAATAAGAACAATCTAGAGAATCGCATGTTTAAAAAATGGAAAATATTTATCAATTTGACAATATCACTATAAGCATTTTCCATGGGCCGAACAACATTATAAAAAAGTTACCTAGTTTTGGTTAGGCAAAACCAGTATACTTAAATACCTACCAGTTTTGCCTACTAAAAGATATGTTCCGTGTCTTTAAATCCTACTCACACTCAATCCATGAAAAATGTCATCATAAATGACAAGTTTTATAAATTAAAGCTTATTAATGGTAAAAGACTATATAATCTTGGTAATTTTTTACTTATCGGGCCCACGGCCGATTGTATTGAAGTTTAGTATATGGGTGTTTTTGGAGGCGCTGATGGAAACTTCTAGTTTTTAAGTTAAAACTCGGACCTAACCCTAAAAATGCACAAACATTTCTAAATTCCTCCTTCTTAAAACTGGTCACAGCCAAACTGAATGATTTTATGATAGAACACCTTATAATTTACAGGATAAACTTATTTCCCCAATTATTCCATCACAATACATTCAAAATTTGTATTTTTATATTTATAATATTATGATAATCAAGGAAATTATCTAGGGATTTTCAGACAGATAAGTTGGTGGAGCTGAAAGGCACCAAATTTAATTTTTTTTTGCCAGCATGAAATGTAAAAAAATACATATCTTTAATAGAAATTGAAAAATTTTGTAAAAAAGCATTTAATCCAAAAGCATTATTTTAATCTCTTGTAAAAGGTGCATTATGGTAAGGATGCATAAGGACGCTGCACTTATACTGCAAAGTGTTTTTATTTAGGAGTCAGATATTATTATAGGTAAGGCAAGGTCACATTTCCTTGAAGTTGGATTTGTTGTAGAGATGGGAATGCGGTTCACTCGTTCCCATTGCCGAGAAATAAAGTTCTGAAATAAAGTTATCTGGAAACGAAGTTATTAGAAAGTTCTCTAACCAAAGCCAAAGTTAAATTTAACTATGTAATTTTTTTTCATTAATAAGTTTTCTTTTTTTATTTAATCTATATTTAAGTGTTATTTCTTTTTATACAGGGTGTAAAAAGTACGATGCTCACGATTTTAATGGGCGATAGTGGAGCTCAAAACAAGTTAAAAAAGCCAAAAACATATGGGTCAAAAGTTAACTCTTTTCGAAATATGGCCTTTCAAAGTTTAAAAACATTGGCAACACCGCGCCCGTTTCATCGAAGCGAGTCAAGCGTGTTTTGCGAGTTTTGCATATTTACACTTTTTTTAAGGAGATGTTTATTTATATACAAATAATAAAAATTACTTCTTGTAATTTATTTTGATATTTAATTTAAAATTAAATTTATGTAAAACACAATACATTACTGTTGGGTTAATATTTGTAATTAAAAAATAATTGTACTCACCACAAATAGGCTCAATATTCCTTTTTAGAGCACAAATTATTATGTTTTAAAACAGCACTTTTTTATTTTTCTTAAAGAATAAGATTTCTCGGTTGCACACATCTTGTTTTCAAAACTCTTGTACACTACAGTTGTTAATTTATAACATATCCGCATTTTTCCCGATTTAAAAAGAACCAAAAATGTCGCGACCATTGAACACAAATTTACAACTGACTAACCAAGGCTTCGAGCTAGGTAGCTCTGTGGCCAATTGTTTTTTACATTTTTAACTGGGTAAAAATATTATTATTATTATTTTTATTTGTAGATTGAAACATTGAAACGTTTATTTTATTAGCATATGAATCTACTGATAAGCCATTAAGACAAAAGTTTCAGGTTTTTAGAAATAATTGCTTTCAAAGTTTAAACTTTGACATCGTTTAGACAAAAATCTGTCAAGTTTTGACACATATGTTATATGAGCTTTTCGACTTGTTTTGAGCTCCACTATCGCCATTAAAATTATGAGCATCATACTTTTTACACCCTGTATTTTATTCAGAGGTGATAAGTTTAATTTTGTT
The DNA here is from genome assembly GCA_019359885.1 of Listronotus oregonensis. Taxonomy (NCBI): domain Eukaryota; kingdom Metazoa; phylum Arthropoda; class Insecta; order Coleoptera; family Curculionidae; genus Listronotus; species Listronotus oregonensis. The sequence continues at coordinate 64,603 of JAHBCN010006089.1, read as the reverse complement.
GGTAGGATTTTCATTATTTTTTATTATATATTTATATTTTATAATGCTTTATTTGAAGTATTCTTTACCACTGTTGTATAATTTAATTGTTATACTTTCATATTTTTAAATTTAAAACCAAATCATACACGGAAATACGAGTTTCAGTCGTTTCTGTAGTCCATCTACTTCGAAACGAAACTAAGATAACATTATTGAATTCATTTATCATTCTCAAGTAACGAGGAATGGGCAATAGGAGCATCTATTCTGGCGTTCCGTGCTTGCCGCTGGCCCACAAAAAATATCTATTAAATTATAACTTTTAACTTCCAATGCTCATTCCAATGTTAATTCATTTGCTTATCGTTCCCCAAATAATGTGGTGCATGCCTGTGCGAGCACAATTGCAGTACAAGGTCGTCTGTCGTCAACCCGCGGCGACTAGGCCAGCCTGATGATGCAGTTATTTCGTTTCATGGTATCGAGTTATTTAAAAAGTTAGTAACATTACGTTTCATTCTAACAAAGATACGTTCTAAAATAAGGTTACCCAAATAACGACCCATCTCTAATTTGTTTATGAAGTATACAATATTATATGGATAGTTGACAAAACCCCTTTTTTTTTGAACACAAACAAAATAGGGAAATGCTGTGAATGTGAACTCCCTTTTTACACAATTCAAATTTAAAAAGTGGGCGCTTTTTAATTGTCTCCCAAGTTGTACCATTGCTTAAATATTCCCAGATAATTGCCTTGACTTTTAGGTAAAAATGTTTTTTATTAAAAATAACGGCTAAAGAAACGTAAAAATATTTTTTTCTAAAAAAAAATAATTTTTCCCATAAAATAATCTTCCACTTTTAGTGTAAGTAAGGAAGAAAGAATTTAAGGAAAGTTTGTGCAGTTTTGAGGTTAGGTTTGAGTGGTGGGTTTTAACTTAAAAACTAGGAGTTTCGGACAAAATTTGACATTAGATTCGTGATCTGCGCCTGAAAAAATTCCCCTATACAGAATTTTAGTAAAGTCGGTCGTGGGCCTGGTAAGTAATAGATTACCATAATTTTATATTAAAATGGTAAAAGCATGTCTTGTTTCTGAATTAAACATTTACTAAAGTAAAACTTACTCTGTATGGTGATTGTTGGGGACCACTTCGGCTAAATTTGCCACTGAACAGGACTTCAGACTCTCTTTGTTGCTCCATAGCAAATCAACACAAATAGCAAAATGAGCAATTAAAACTAAAAATCTTGATGATACTAAACCAGCACTGTTATACATTTTCATCCGAACTTGTCAACAATAAGTAGATGTATAAAAAGACATCATTAATGGACTTTCCTGCAACTATTCTATTTAAAAAATATTTAAAACTTAACAGCAAATCAGCATAAGGCATAAATTCTTAATATGTACTTTTTCTGAGATTTTCTTTAAAAATAAGAAAGAGGAAAAGAAATGTCGACACAAACAAAATAAAATTCGATCAAAACCACACCAAATAACTTTACAAATCACAACACAGAATTAGGTTATTTTTGTTTTTTCCCTTCCCCTCTTTTATGGATTGTAGAAGTTAGGATCACCCTCTTCCATGGCTGTTGTGCTCAAAAAGTGGCCCCAGAATAGCATTCACTAGGAGGCGCTGGTGTAGCTAAGGGAACCAATGACCGGTAATTGTCTCGAAAGTTGCCTTCTCTCCGATTTTGACCAAATTTGGTATACGGGGTTTTTTGGGGCGCTGATTACGAATCTGCAATTTTTTTGCAACGTTTCGTTTTCGAGATATTCATCATCAAAGTTAAAAATCAAACAAACCTTATTTACACTATTCCTCCTTCTTTTTGCACAGAATTCTTGATTTTTACACTACATTGGTACACAATATTTTACAAACACCTTTTAAAAACTTGTTTTTTATATTCAATTTACACCTTTTTTCCATTTAATTGCAAACATCCACTTTCACACGCCCCAACGTGACCGCAACCATGTATACACTAGCAAATATGGCTACTGCCTTTGAACTTGAAAGTTCGAAATTTAATGGAAAAAGGTGTAAAATAAATAAAAATACAATGCTTTAAAAGGTGTTTATAAAATATTGTATGCCACTTTGGTGTAAAAATCAAGAATTGTATACAAAAATAAGGGGGAATATAGTGAAAATGAGGTTAGTTTGATTTTCAACTTTGATGATGAATATCTCGAAAACGAAACGTTGCCGAAAAAATATTTTTTTCAGATTCGTAATCAGTGCCCCAAAAAATCCCCGTATACCAAATTTGGTCAAAATCGGAGAGGAGGCAACTTTCGAGACAATTACCTTTTTTGGCAACGTTTCGTTTTCGAGATATTCATCATCAAAGTTGAAAATCAAACTAACCTCATTTTCACTATATTCTCCCTTCTTTTTGTACACAATTCTTGATTTTTACACTTAAGTGGCACACAATATTTTATAAACAACTTTTAAAAGCTTTTATTTTTATTTATTTTTCACCTTTTTTCCATTATATTGCGAACTTTCAAGTTCAAAGGCAGCAGCCATATTTGCTTATAAAATAACTAGTGTATACACATACACTGTTGCGGCCACGTTGGGGCGTGTGAAATGTGTGAATGTTTGCAATTAAATGGAAAAAATGTGTAAAATAAATATAAAAACATATTTTTAAAAGGTGTTTGTGAAATATCTAGAATTCTGTGCAAAAAGAAGGAGGAATAGTGTAAATAAGGTTAGTTTAATTTTTAACTTTGATGATGAATATCTCGAAAAAGAAACGTTGCCAAAAACAACATTTTTTCAGATTCGTAATCAGCGCCCCAAAAAACCCCTGTATACCAAATTTGGTCAAAATCGGAGAAAAGGCAACTTTCGAGACATTACCCAATGAAAAGCCAATTTTTGCTAGCTAACCATACTCTGCTCTTCCATCCATTCATCGACTTGCCAGGCGGTATGAACGGGACACTTATCTTGCTGAAAGATAAAATTTCTGTCCGGAAATCGATCCAGTACAGAAGGAAGCATGATATTATGTAGTAGATCTATATATACCTCCGCATTGAACCTTCCTTCGATAAAATAACATACACCAAATGCTTGTGCACTCAGCCACCCCCAAAAATTTACCGAAAATCGCCCACTACTTGTCCTCTTGGGTATATTTTTCATTAAATCGTATTCCTTGAGGCCTGTAATGAACACATTTATTCAGAAAAAGTTTACAAAGTGCATTACAATTAAATAAATATAAAGATGTTATAATATAAAAATAAAATACAAAGTTATAGTAAATTTAAGTAGTTTACAAATAGGAAATTAATCAGTCAAAGTAAAAATAAAAGCAATTTATAACAGAAACATATAAGTTGTTCATTAAATCTAATACAAATACAGGACGCGCACTAATATTGAGTTAAAGCCCCACTTGGTCAAAGGTAGATGGTTGTATAATATAATATAAATTAAGAGATGAGAGACCAAGTGAGTTGTAAACATTTAGGAATTAGAATAAACTTTTTGGGTTATAGTCCCCATGACTGTTAAAGTTAATAAAAAAACCCATGACTGTTAAAGTTAATAAAAAAACGTTAGTAACATAGAGAGAGTCTTATTACACAAACACATGGACGGACAGAAACTGCAGGTAGGCTGGTGGTGGGAGGATGGCATCAAGGGTTCCAGTTGTCCCATACGTTGATATTGAATGAGCGGTGGATAGAGCTACCACCGCGAATAACTCCAGAGATTAGGCAGGAGACCAGACCCCGTGGAAGGTCGAGCCGCGCAAGGATGTGGTCGTTGGATGGGCACCAGGTACCTCGGGCATCGATGGCAAGGCCGGACACTTGGATAGGTTCGTCAGGATAGAGCGTTCGGATGCCGGAGAGAAACTCTGGCGTTGAGTAGATCGCAACCTTATTTTCAGCATGGTCTTGCAAAGGCCGCGGGGTTTCTCAGCAAACACATAGGTCCACAATGTTGGTAGTACCATTTCCTCGGATGATGAGGTCAGGTTTGTGGAGACGACCATTGGTGTCGCAAACGGAGGTACGTCCAGTCCTTTGTTCCGGCACGATTTAGAGAAGACATTAACTGCATGGTCGTGCCTTCGGATACGCTCAAAGTGCATTGCTGGACATCGTTGTAAGATGTGCGACAGGGTTTCCACTCTTTCACATCCAGCACGGCAGCGTCGGGTTTCCTGTGGAAGGCGGACATTGTGCAATCCTCCGATGGTGGGGAGTGTATTGGTTTGGAGCTGCATCACCTGGACGTAGTCCTTACCATTTCAAGTCGTGGGCGGGTCTCTGATCCATAGGTGGGTTCCGGTTTGGCCACAATGCTCTGCTAGTCCAGCGCCGCTGACGGTGTGGTCGAACTTCTGGCGCCAGTAAGTAATTTGCGCGTTGCCCCTCCCAAATGGACGGGTGAGGCTGGCGCGGCGTTGGAGATGATGGACATACTCAGCGTTCAGAAAGACTTCAAGTTTCGTCGTCCAGTCTTCCCAAGATTATGTCAGGAATCCTGGCACGGAAGCAAAAGATCCCAAGTCCACCCCATTTTAGGTGGACGAAGTGAGTTGGGTGTTTGCGGGGGCAGATGCAGAAAGGCTTTGATGGTGCGCCGAACTGCTATATCGGCAGTTTCAAGGAGCTTTGCTGTGATCCTCGGGTTTTGAAAGGAGTACTGGTATTTTGGTAGAATGTTGTCCTTCTGAAGAACAAGTTTTTGGTGTGGCTTAAGGGGGCCCTTTGTAGCTGGTTAAGGGCGAATTGAAGATACTCTGTAGGGGGAAGTCAGTCCCCATGAAGCCGTATTTGTGTCCAAGATATTTAAAAGAAGAGTCGGCGTCGACGAGCGGCAGTGCAGTGGGGCCAATATAAACTCTTGCGTTTAAAAAAAGATAAAGCTTCTTCTGTTTAGGCAAGAGCTTGATAACCAAACATGAGCATTTTTGGGGATTTAGCTGCATATGCCGGGCTTCAAAGAATTTTGCTGTGTGGCGGACTAGAATTTGCAGATCCCGCGAGGAAGGAGCGAGAAGGAGCAAGTCATCCGCGTAGGCTAGGCTGTTGATGGTGGCCCCATTTACTTCGAGCCCGGTTGGAAGGGTTTCCAGCTTGCAGAGAAGCTCGTCGAGCACTAGATTAAATAGCAGTGGGGATAAGGGATCGCCCTGCTTGACTCCCCTGTTAATTGCTATACCAGGTACTTTTGACCCACCGACGCTGATGGTAATATGGCAGCCAGTGAGCCCATTCATAATGAATTTTACTAGGCGTTTATGGAGGTCAAAAGGTTCCAGGGCCCTTTTAATTGAAGTGTGTGGTACGGTGTCAAGTGCCTTTTTGAGGTCTATTGAGTAAGGCCTGGAAGTGTCACGGCAAGATTTGACCGCAGTCTGGAGGATCATTGAATTTGCTAAGGTGCCATCCAGGTTGATGAAGCCACGTTGGGCGGCTTTTAGTAGGAGAGCCGAAAGTCGGCCGGATAAGAGGCGATGAAGGGTCCTTACCATGATGTTGGCAACGGTGATCGGTCGAAGCGACGTAATACGTGCTGAGTCTTCGCCACCTTTGCGAATTAAGGTGATACGGCAAGACTTAAGGGGCTGAGGTGTTATTCCGGTCTGCAACATAGAGTTGAAAAGGATTGCCACGTTGCGTACGGGCAGCTGTTTTAGGTCACTCGTCGTCATACTGTCTGGTCCCGCAGCTTTGGAAGCTCTTGGATCGCAAATAGCTTTCTGTATAGCCTCCATGGAAAAAGGTGCGTAGAGACCAGCGGTAGCAGGTTTCTTATCCGTCACAAAGTGGTCGTCTGGTTCCGAAGCGCCAGAGAAGATCTCCTCGTAATGTGCCCTAAGGGTAGCCTCGTCTGGATGGGTTCCAACAGTTCCTGGCTCGAGTCCCTGTTTATCAGGTTTGCTAGGGACGCCTTATCTTTGGTGTATAGCTCTTAGTAGCGCCCAATGAACAGCTTTGTTCGACGAAGAAAGTAGCCTTTCGGACGAGCTTTTACTGGGGCTGGAGCTGGGTTGAAATTTTCGGGAGTGACCTTCTGGCAATGGGGTTCCTCGGGAGTAGATTCCTGCTGGATCCTGACTTTGTGTTGCAAGGACCTCTTAACATTCCTGACGCGTTGGGCTGTTGTTCGGCTTTTCTTCTTAGTGACAGTTTTGGGGAGGGGCTGGATGTTCGGCTTCCTACACGTCCCGGATGGGCTCTCCCGTAGACCGTAATCGCGATCCAGGTTGTTGTTCCATGACGTCGAGAGTCAGTTGACAGATGTATAAATAGCTCAAACAGATAGAGAAATAATTAGCAAAGTATCCCATTGTAGCACGAGTGAAACACTTTTTCATCGGTGAATATTATATTTTCCCAAAAAATCGGAGGTTCCAAATAAAATTGTTGAGCAAAACCAATGCGTTGTTCTTTATTTGCATTTGCATAATTGCGCTGCCGGGTGGCAGCGCAATTCGGATATGTGCCTTATTCTTCGCCGTGCCGTTCTAACCGATGCTGGGAAATTGATTTCCGTTTTTGCTGCAACTACAGATTTAAATGATTGGTTTCTCAAAACTATAACTAAACTATTGTCTTGTTCTTTGGGGCCACCACTTCCAGCTCTTCTCTCAAATGAGTGTTTCCTGCCATTTTTTTTTAACAAAATGAATAGTACCGTAAAGAAAAAATTCTTTTATGGCTGGCTACGCATAAAAGTACCATTTTTAATTCCTAGTAAGACCAATTCCTCATTGAAATTTCTTATTCATTTTTCTTAAAATCGTTCCTTTAGTTTATCTGATAATAACTATGAGCAAAATATTATAGTCTACTAGGACGACAAATTGAAAGAGTATAAAAATACAAATACCTGTGCACCTTTATTATAGAAAATAATGACCAAACAACAGAAATAAGAACTAGAATAGAAACAGCAAGGAAAGCGTTTGTAAAACTGAAAACAATCCCAGAGACCTCACAATAAAACTAGGTAATTTAGGTGCTATGTGTTTGCAATACTCTATTATGGACTGGAAAGCTGGACGCTTAAACAGGAGAACATTAAGAAATTGCAGTCGTTTAAAATGTGGTGTTACAGAAGGATACTCAGGATATCATGGACAGAAAAAAAGACCAACAGGGGAATACTTCAAGAAATGGGTAAAGAATATGAAGTAATTAATACCATAAAAGCAAGAAAGTTACAATATTGAGGACATATAATGAGGGGACAGTGGTATAAGATGCTTAGATTGAGGGCAGGAAAAGATAAAGGGAAAAAGGTGCATTGGCAGAAGGAAAATTTCATGGCTGAAAAATTTAAGGGATTGGTTTAACTGTAGCTCAATAGAACTTTTCAGAGTAGCGGGAAATAAAGTAAGACTAGCAATGATGATATCCAACCTCCGATAGGAGATGGCACTCAAAGAAGCAGAAGTGGGCACCACACATGGCACACAGCATGCGGCAGTCATTTCTTTTTTACATATTTGGGGGTCCGTTTAATTTTGATAAGTTCGTGCCTCCACCAAACAATCAGTTTCAGCAGTCAGTTCTACACAAAAACATGGGTGATTATCTCTATTTCTAAGACTTGTACGCCTTTTATGAATAAAACTGTACATTTCAAGAAGAAAAAATAAAAATACTATTTTTAACTATTACTACAAAAACTGTAAAAAATAACCTAATAGAGCCTACATCACTTTTCATTTTTTACTAGATTTTTTTATTTTTTGAACACATGCCCTTAGCTCAGAAAATTAAAATCCCGCAATAAATTATTTTTTATTTCTTTCATATTTAAAATTTGAATAAGTCCGAATTTATGTCACCAGATTAAAATATCATGTTTCCACACCAATTTTTTGTACATTTTTATTTGTGTTTTAATTTTTTTGAGGAAATTTTATTTCGTGCCCAACATATGCTATTTGATCTATTCAAGGGTCCAGTATATTTTCCATTCTGACTACTGTTGCCTTTGTATTAAAAATAAATTAAGAAGGCAACAAGCAATAAAACATAAATAATAAGAAATATTTACATGAAGAACATAATTTATTTAAGAAATTATTTTATCCAGGTTTAAAAAACAGTGATTATTAGAATGTATATTATAATGCTTAGCTAAAATAATTTGTACATATTTTCCTCCGTTTTGTAAAGTTTTAACCTAACATTTGGTATACTTTGCCAATACTTCCCACATGTTATTTTTTCCGTAATTCCTTTCGAACTCCTAAAGTCCCCATCATTCCATGTTGTAATAAGATTAGTAATTATAACAGCTACATGATATTGGTGGGTAATATATCTTATTATATTAGCCAAATGATTTAAAATATTGTTCTTTTCAGTATTATCGTTGGTATTTAGAAATAAAGTTGGTAAGTAATGAATAACAAATATTCTTGCCGATAAACCTTTCTCTAAATCCTTCTTAATTTCAAACAGGGCACTAATTAATTCATATTTTGAATTAATTTGTTTTACGAGTATTTTACTCATTACTTGTAGGCAATCTTCCTGAAAAAGAGAACAATATAAGAAAAATGCGTTTTACAAAATAGCGAAGATTGAAATACTTAAGAGTTCGTCAAAAAAAAATAAAACATTATAAGGAAAATAAGACAAATTAAAGGTTTTGTCTTTGCTATTAACATAATTTTGAATTTTTCACGTTAGCATGATAATGGCTGTAACACTAAATCTAGGACACCCGGTATATACTTTAGGATTAGAAAGTAAATATTACTATCAGGGCCAATTTATAATGCCATATTTCTTCTTTTATTATACAAAACTCATTACGCTGTGTTTTAGGTTTTTTTAACTTTGCAGCACTTCTATCTATCTAAAATATATAGTTAAGCCATAATTTGACAGCAAATAATATTAGTGATCAAATAGTTTTAAGTAATGTTAGTATACTACTCAGTGGGTGGAAATGTTAATTTATATTTTAAAAGAGAAATTATTTATTAGAAATCTATGAGAACATAAATTTATAAGGTCATTTTTGAATTTTTTTATTATTGGGAAACTAATGTCTACATTAATATAATTTTCTTTGAACTAGGAATGGCCCTGGTAGCGGGTGGTTGCTACTAAATTCACCTCCGCCATGGCTTTGAGGTTAGTCAATCGGCAGCTAGATAAACCCCGTGTCAAAGCTTGTTAAGAGGTGAAGCAACCCTTGTGTATTGTTTTACAGCCTAAACATAGGTTTGATTAAGAAAACGGGGCTTTTTACAATCGAGAGAATCCAGCATTGTCCGGCTCTAAACCGTATCGCAGCTTCCGACTTTCAAAAATCTTAACTATTGCAGTGCACATTTAGGTGCGGCGAAATGGACCCCGAAAATTCAGATATAACCGGTTTCTCTTAGAGCCTTTTTTCTTATGAGTTCGTATTCTCGACCGCCGCTTGGTCAACATCACCACCCGTGATCTTAAAAAAAAAGGTTTGTAACAAACCGCCTTAATAAAATACTTTAATGATATGCATATACCTCCTTAAGGCTGCCTTGTGTGTTGCCTATTCTTGGGGCCTATTATCGGTTGTTTTAAAAAAGACTTTTCTTTTGACAGTATGTTAATTATATAGTAGCAAGCTCTCTTTAATGTAGAATAAATAAATTTGTTCTAGTTTCTTTCTCGCAATTATTTTACCTCGGCGAAAAAACCCTACAAACAGAAAAGAAATTGTTCTGTTACACTGGCGCTCAACGGTGGCCGTCGAAAAATGAAAAATCGCGAGAATTTGTGGAAAAATCATCGTGTTTGATGGTGCCGATGCCGGTCGAATGCTCACAGTGCCCGTTTTTGATTCGCACCGCTTTGCTTCTACGTATGTAGGACAGTTACCGGACCTTTTTGCAATCAAAATAGACTGTGGACTGTACATGTTTCGATTTGGTACCATTTATTTAGTGTTGTAAAGTGCATTTTAGGCTAACTCGCTGTGTTTCCCCTAATGTTCATCAGCATAGCAACAGACAATGACCTTCAAGAATGTTTTAGATAGCTGTGATAGTATCAAAAGCGTACTGTAAGTACATGTTTCAATATTTTTTAACGACCACGGACGAAGAAGTTAGAAAAACTGACCTACCGGTAGTAAGAATTCCGTATTTATTACGCTCAAGTAAAACAAAGTCTACAAACATGAGTGTTACTCTTACGAACGAACAATTTGAGGCACTTCTGTCGCGTATAACTGTGACTGCTCAGCAGTCGGGGCAAGTTGTTCATCAAGCCCCTATCGTCACCGGAAATTTTACTAAATGTAGTTCTAGATTTGACGGTTCGAAAGACTCTGATGTGAAAGCATTTATAGACGCGATTGAAATCTATAAAGACTGTACGCAAATTACGGACGATAACGCGCTAAAAGGACTGCCCATGCTGCTTGACGGTTTCGCCGCGACGTGGTTTCAAGGTGTCAAAACAACCTTAACGACTTGGAAAGATGCCATAGACTTGCTAAAATCAACTTTCGGTCCGTGTAAGCCTCCGTATCGCATTTATCGCGAACTCTTTTCTCAAGAGCAGGACTTAAAGACTAAAACTGATGTGTTTATCTGTAAGGCACGTGCTATTCTGGCACAGTTACCTAGTGGAACTTTAACCGAACTTATTCAAATCGATATGGTATATGGCCTGCTACACAAAAGAATTCGTGAAAAAGTGCCGCGTGATAAAGTGAACTCTTTTCAAGAGCTTTTAATACAAGCTCGCCTAGCCGAAGAAACTTTTGACAGTAATGATGATCGTAAATTTGTAGAACAAAAAGACAAAAAGCGTTGTTCATATTGTAAAAATACTTGCCATACTATAGACGAGTGTCGTAAGCTGCAACTACATAAATCTAAAAATGTAACCAATGCACATGCGCAGCAAGTTAACTTAGATAAATAAACTGCGAAAGGCAATTCGCGGCCATTGTCTAATGTTTCAATGGTTTTTGGGCTGTTAGGCCGGCGTCGATTGTCTAATTGACTTGACGTTTCGCCAACACGAGCGGTTGGCATCTTCAGAAGTTGCTTCCTGGTTGACAGTGTGCGAACTAGTGGGCTTTGCGCGGTCGTAGCTCGTATTTATACGTTCGGGAGGCAGTGGGCGGGGCTTCGGTTACTTTCGGTTCCAATCGGCTCCGATCGGTTTTGTTCGTGAAGGGTGCAATCCTAGTACTCTTAATTATGGGGATCCATGTTTTGTTGATCTTAACTGCTTCCTCTTTCTTATTAAAGTAAACTTACTAATATATCATTGTCTTCAAGAACTAAGTCTTTAATTTTCGAAATAAAATGGGTCGAATCACTGACAAAGGCTTTGTGTATTTTTGGCATTCCATAGAGTCTTGGTATCGCAGCCTCACTTTTACAAACTATTTTCTTTGTTTGTTCTTCTAGACTTGACTTCCGAACTAAGGTCTTTGTTGTTCTTATTACGCGTTGTGTTGGATCATTGCGTAATTCTTTATAACTGTTTGGGTCCAGTAAATCATTTATCTTTGCCTTGTAATCTGCGGTGTTTATTACGACAGTGGCGTTTCCCTTATCTGCTGGCAAAACTAGGATACTGTCATCTTTGTTCAGATCTTGAATAGCTCTTAACTCCTTATGCTTCAGGTTACTCTTGGGTGGTTTGGCCTTTTGTAAAATTCTTGCCGATTCAGTGCGTAGTTCCTGAGCTGTTTCTTCTGGCAGAGATCTTAGTGTGGATTCCAGATTTGCGATAATGTCTTCCTTTGGCACATCTTTTGGAGTTATGGCAAAGTTTCCGCCTTTAGCAAGTACAGAGATCTCATCCGGAGAGAAGTTCCGATTGCTTATATTAATAACTGTTCTTTGAGTGTCTAGCGTTGGCTTTGGTCCAGTGTTTTTTGTTAATCTTTCTTTACTTTTTTGGCGGTTAGTGCTTCTTTGCATTTTATTTTCCATGCTTCTAAATGATATTGCATCAATTTTATCCCAGTCTGTTGGGTGGAGTCTGTTGCTTAGCTGATAAAAGATTCCCAATAGTTTTGTGTCGATTTCTGCTAAATTTCTTCTGGTGGTTTGTATTCTCTCTCTGAGCAGAGCTTTTTCCGTCCGATTATAAATCCTTCGTGCTTGGACAGATCTTATTACCTGTTTCGCTTTCAAGAACTTAGGTATGACATCCTGTTCTCTACACCGAGACAGAAAAGCCAATGAAGCTAATAACTGTGCTTTCTTCTTTCTTAATTGTTCCAGTTGTCGGTGCAACGCTGATATCTCCTTTCCATAAAGGCGACAAATAAACTGTGAAAGGCTTTCGCCGCCATTGTCTAATGTTTCAATGGTTTTTGGGCTGTTAGGCCGGCGTCGATTGTCTAATTGACTTGACGTTTCGCCAACACGAGCGGTTGGCATCTTCAGAAGTTGCTTTCTGGTTGACAGTTGACTGGGCTTTGCGCGGTCATAGCTCGTATTTATACGTTCGGGAGGCAGTGGGCGGGGCTTCGCTTACTTTCGGTTCCAATCGGCTCCGATCGGTTTTGTTCGGCGAGGCGTCCAGTAGGTGTTTTCAGGGACATTAACCATTTTAAGGGTTGGTGATCACTTTGAACAAGAACAGTTGCATTTTCTATATATCCTCTAAACTTTTGCACTGCCCAAACAATGGCAAGTGCTTCCCTTTCAGTGGTACTATAATTTTGCTCAGCTTGGGATAACAACCTTGAAGCATATTCTATGGGACGTTCATCCTCACCCTCCCCCTTGAGTAGACATGCTCCCAGCGCATAGCTAGCTGAATCTGTGCGTAGGATATAGGGCAAACTTGCATCAGCTTGTCTTAATATTGGGGCGGTACTTAGCAAAGTTTTTAACTGATTAAAGGATGCAGACTGGGACTCCCCCCAATGCCACTGTGCATTTTTCTTTGTCAGGGATGAGAGGGGTTTTGATATTTGGGCAAAATTGTCGATAAAACGACGAAACCAAGAGCAGGTTTGAAGGAAACTTAAAAGTTGTTTAACATTTTTAGGAGGCTTCATATTCATGATGGCTGATACTTTGGAATCATCAGGTTGGATACCCTGGGGGGAAATAATATGGCCAAGGTATCGTACAGAATCGCAGCAGAAAGAACACTTTGGGCGATTTAGTTTCAGTTTAAATAGATTTAATCTGGAAAATACTTTTTGGAGATCACTAATATGTTGTGAGAAACTTGGAGAGATGACAATTAAGTCATCAAGATAAACTAACATGAAAACATCAGGGAGGCCAGATCGAAACTGATCCATTAAACGCTGGAAGGTGGCTGGGGCCGTAGAAAGGCCAAAGGGCATTCTAATGTACCTGAAGAGTAGATGTATAGTAAGAGAGCAAAGGGAGGAGGAGGCGGATGATAGCACAAAAGAGAACGACCGAGGAGTCGAATAATAGCACAAAGAAGAAAGGAAGGAGTAATGGGGCGAATAATAGCACAAAGAAGAACGACCGAGGAGGAGTCAAATAATAGCACAAAGAAGAAAGGAAGGAGTAATGGGGTGAATAATGAACACAAAGAAGAACGATCGAGGAGGCAGATAAAAAGATACGAATGTCCTTGAATTTAGAT
>JAHBCN010006089.1:0-50986 GCA_019359885.1 Listronotus oregonensis | reverse complement strand
CCCTGCACTTACATACTGGAGAACAAATCAAAACCTCATGGTGGACACTAACCACCAGGAGGCTGGAGACCAGAAAAGAACAGTAAAAGGGCTACTACACCTGTCTAAGGTGTCAAACCTTTTTAACTGAAACAAATACACAAGAGATACAACAAGCCCTGTAGGCTGCAGTGTCGAGGCGGACAAAACCTCAACTTGTGTATTTAGATTATTAATCAATCAATCAATCAATGTTTAAGTATCTACCAGGATTTAAATTTTCTTTTAAACAGCAATACACCAGTTTATTTTAAAATAAAAAGGAACTTATATTTACTGTTTGTCAACATGGTCGTACCATGTAGGGATTTGTGAAGTTCCAATGTCTTTTAATATATCGGTTAAAAATACCACAACTCGGTATTCGACATTTATCTGACCAATTTTTTTTAATGATCCCCGTTGGAGTTATTTAAAAACCAAGTACTTAATTCCAATTTTTTCGCATCAAGACCAGGGTTACATAATGGGCAATATTAACAACATAGGAAAAATATTTATTGGACTTGATTGTTCTTTGCGCGCTGGATTTTTAAATATCAGTTTTAGTTTATTATTTTTCTGACGGAGGTTGATTTTTGGTTCTAAAATTTTAAACTGATTTTAGAGAATAAAATTAGGGTGTGTGCTGAAGAAGGAAAGACAGAAGTAAAAACGTCACCAAGACGAAATTCCACAATAACCTTTAATAATCAAACATCCGCAAATCTCAAATTCAATTGAATAAAGAAATCGATCAATAAAAGGCAAATATACTATGTATTTGGTTATATTTTAGTATTTGTTTTTTTTTTTCCGACTGCACTATGAGTGTTGCATAGCTAAGTCTGATGGTTTAGTACCTACAAAAAGTGCCAAACGAGCCTAAAGGAGCTTTAACTTCAATAAAAGTTGAGTTACTACTATTCAAAGCTTTAACAGGATATACCATTCTTACCTGATTATGGGCTTACAAATCCAAACACGCCCTTTTCTTTATTTTTCTTGCTTTCTTTATTATAAGTTTTTGATCACAGCTTTGAAAAAGAGCCGTATATTTTTAAATGATGTTCCAGTCATTAGAATATGTCCTGAAACGGATGCCGCCTTCCCGGATAGCAAACAAAATATAAATTTGGTGACATTTCTTTACTTTTTTTTTACTTTCAGTATAAACTGATATTAAATAAATTTTTTTTCAAAATGTTAATATGTCATTTTCACAAATTAACATGTACAAATAAAATTGACGTTAAATGTTAATAACAACTAGAATGTCAACATTGTTTGTTTCATAGCCTCCTGTGGTTTAAAGTAATAAAGTTTAAATAAATAGCATGGGTTATGTTTCTTAAAAGAGAATTTAATATGTCTTTTTTTAGATTAAAACGTATATTCCATTTTAAAAAATAATGAGGTTAGCTTCGATACCGTTTTACCTGATCCCACACACTTATTCTGAAAATGGTCTATTAATCAACAATCATTATTAGGAAACTGCTGTATTAAACATTTTTCTGTATCTCTTTTAATTAAGATAATATAGGGTTATTCTGAAATTATTTTTTTTTGTTTTTAATTTTTCCCCGTATCTTTTAAGGTTGCGAAAATTTTCAAATCTTAAATATACCTTTTAAAGTTTTACTTAAAAAAAGTACATGAAGCCTATATAACTCTTTTTATAGCACTAACAATTACGGAGATACCCTAGAAAAGTGTCGAACGGGGGACGACCTGTTCATAGGCCCTGTGTATGAAGGGGTACAATGTTTTATTTTTTCGCAAGAATATTCCATTGGGTATGTTCTAGGAACTTAAAAATGGTTAGTAAAATCAAATATTTAATAGCAGTTTAGGTCAAGCACCAAAAAATATTTCTACTCGTAATTTATATATTTTTTTCAATATTTAAGTTCCTTGTGCTATTTAAAATCTGTGCTTATTTGACAAACCCTATATTTTAGAGATTTTTAATTATAGTTCAGAAATCAAATACCACTTTTTATATAACCAACCTCTATATATAAGATGTATACTAGACTGTGGCATTTTTTTTTTTTGTTATTCGGTGAAATGTATCTCTAAAGTTTCTTGGATAGAAAAAAAACTTTCAAAAATTGAGTTCAATATCTTAAAATGTGAGCTAGCGATACATGGTTTTTTTTATTATTATTTACAAATCAACTATATGACATTTTTTTTAAATTTTGGTTTTAACTGTCTTATATGAAATTTGATACGTTACAAAATTGTTTTATTTTTTTTTAAACTAAATAGAAATAAAGTTAGAGAGCATAGAATAAGAGGAGACATTTTTATTAAAGAAATAATACGAATAATGTAATTTTTAACAGGGATACATTTTTGTTTAATTTTATTTCGACTTAAAATACAAAAGCCTTACTGTTTTGATGAGGTAAAATTATGTTTAGTATGTAATCAGTAATGTTTTTGTATTTAAAGTCGATATAAAATAAAACAAAAATTATTTCCTTGTTGTAAAGTACATTACCTGTATGATTCTATCATTAAAAATGTTCCCCTTATTCTATGCTCTGTAACTTTATTTTAATTCAGTTTAGGAAAAAATAATACATTTTTAAGATATTAAGACTAATTTAAAAAAAAAATCATATAAAAAAAATTAGAGATACATTTTTAATCGAAAAAAAAAATATATTTTTTTACACAGTCTAATGTATACCACTAAATTACCCGTGTAATTTAAAATTACCTGCAAAGGTCTTTTACCCACAAACTTAAGATAATTAATCAACTTTCTGACTAATATATTATTTCCAATTTTTTTATAAGAAAACCAAATTAAAATTATATTTTGTTTTAATTTAAAACAAAGAAGGCCTACGATGGTTCAATTTCGGATAGTCAATTTAATCTAATTGGAATGTGTCAAAGAACAAAAGCCAATAAAAATTATTTGTCCATAAAGCCAATCAGAAGCAATAAAGCACAATTTCAAACGAATATCATCCACAACCAATTCATTGGAATAATAACCAAAAAGCAAAAATTACAGTTACAAGCACTAAGTAAAGCCTTTCATTTAAAATTAAAGCTATATTTTGTAGGCGTATTCATGTACGGCACTACAGCCCGTCGATCAGTCCTATAATACGAATCCAAATGTATCCATTCATCAACCGAACATTCACGGGATTGTAAATACTCGTGTTCCGGTAAACATTTTTCACACGAAATGTATCTGATATGAGGCACGGGGAGAAGTAAAACGGACGGGTGTAACTTATCGGACTTTGATAGATGAATTTCGAGCAGTTGGCCCGTCTATCTAAAAATTCGGAAAGATTTAGAAGCACAAGTATAATATGATGGAAAAAGTTACTTATGTTTTATATTTTAACCACAAAACACTCTTATAATAAAAGCTTTCACTGCTATATATATTTTTTGCACATTATTTACGTTAAACAAACACGCAAAATAAAGGAATATTATTTTCTTTCTTCATTCTTTTCAAATTATTGCACCAAACCATTCGGTTACTCGATTTAAATTATATGTGTAAATCCTTCTGCATAATTAATTAATGTGATTGATACAAAAACGTTAAACTCTGTAAAAAACACTTTTTACATGAATGAATTTTGGGACAGAACTATTTTTTTTAAGTCATAAGCAAGGTATATTGAATAATAAAAATTATTCTTAATTACCACTTTTAAAATATGTTAACATATTACTGCACTCCGTTACGGCTTTAAAATTAATTTTAAAAAATGTAGGAATGATAACTAACCCGTCAATGACAGGAGAAGTAGGAATTTTATTCACCCCGGTCAAAAACTAAATTATGTCTTTACTAATGAACAAACTAAATATAATATATATATATATTTTAAATATATATATATATATATATATATATATATATATATATATATATATATATATTATATATATATATATATATATATATATATATATATATATATATAATATATATATATATATATATTATATATAAAATATATATATATATATATATATATATATATATATATATATATATATATATATATATATATATATATATATATATATATATATATATATATATATATATATATATATATATATATATATATATATATATATATATATATATATATATATATATATATATATATATATATATATATATATATATATATATATATATATATATATATAATATATATATATATATATATATTATTATATATATATACTATATTATTTTTTATTTATATAAATATATTTTATATTTTTTATAATTATACAAAATATTTCATATTTGCATTAAGGGCTTTTAAAAAAATTCTTTATTTAAGTTTTAAAAAATATATTATTAAAAAATTTTAAAAATATATATTATATATATATATATATATATATAATATAATAATATATATATATATATATATATATATATATATATATATATATATATATATATATATATATATATATATATATATATATATATATATATATATATATATATATATATATATATATACTAACAATAACAATTAAATACTAACAACTACATGATAACACATACATTTTAAAACTTAAAAACAAATAATTTTATTATTGTTCGCTTTTTTTTTATTAAATAAAAAAGTACGTACCTTGGAGAAACATATTGTTGGCATCATTAATAACAGGTAGATGCACACTGTCGGTAGCCGAAAGGATTTATGTTTTTTATAGTAATAAAATATTTAAGAAAATTTGCAAAAAACGAAAACAATTTTCTTGATGCTTAAGCCGGCTTCCAACGGGGCGGGACTTGCCAAGTGACTTGCCGAGTCATCGGTTTGGCAAACATTTTGCCAAGTGGCAAGTCGACGAGCCGTCGCTATTCCCACGGCGCGTTGAACAGCTTGCAACGTCACTCGCCAAGTTCTAAATTGCGCTCGACGCACCCACTGGCTTGTTATTCTGGTGAAAACAGTGGACTAGTTTGCATCAAGGAAAATGATGAGACGTCAACCAGAACAAAATCAGCGTATTGCAACTTGTGCTGCAGCTTTTATAGTAATGAGCGGTGAGTTTTTAAAAGCAAATAAAAATAAAGAGAAAAGAAAGAAACGATGGTGGACAACACAACGCCACTGAGAGAAAACTGCAAATGCAAGCATTCTGTGTGGGAACGGATTCACAAGTTAGGACAACTCAAGCCTGCGATGCTCGTTTATCCTTTGACTCGTGCTAAATTTACCGACAACCGACGGGAAAGCCAAGCCGCTTGGCGAACGGGCGAACCTTTGCATTCCCACGGCGCGTGACTCGCCAATTTGCAAGCCAGACTCGCCAAGTCTCGCGCCGTTGGAAGCCGGCTTTATATAGTCTATTGTACTTTCAGTCGCAAACAGAAAATCAATCGGGACGCCATCGTACGATCTTAATGGACACTCTTCCACAAGGTGCCTGACGGTTTGTCTATCGGCGCTGCAGTCACACTATGGGGATTGGGTTTTCCCCCATTTGAATAGGGAATCTTTGCATATACCATGGCTCGTCCGGATTTGGTTTAATGTGCACCAAGTTTTTCGTGGTAGGTCAAAACCCGGTGGTTTCTTCGTTATACACGGTATCATCAGCCTTTCGGTTGGTTCATTTCTCTCCCATCTCTCTCTCCAGGCTTCGGTGATGTTGAAATCTTCAGCGTAAAGTAAACTAGTTTCCCTCAGAGGGGGGTGACTAGATCGAATTATGTTTATTCGCAGGTCATTCATATCAGAATTGTCTGGCAGTTCGGGGTCATGCACTATTTTTCTGTATTCCCTTAAAAGCGCCTCTGCCTTCGGAGGTCCGGAGGTGGTATATGACTCAAGACATGCAACCAGTCTACTGGAGTAGATTTGATAGTGCCTGATATGAGGCGCATGGTAGTGTTAAGTTGGCGATCCACCAGTTTGGTATGTGCACTGTTAAGCCATACTGGGGCACAGTACTCCGCCGCCGAATATGCTAGTTTAAAGGCTGAAGATCTCAGACTAGTCGCTGAAGATCCCCATGTGGCACCACATAATTTCTGCAGGATATTATTTCGGGTGTTAACTTTTGCAGCAACGTTTGTTAGGTGCTTTTTATAGGAAAGGGCCCTATCCAGGGTGACTCCGAGGTATTTTGGATTTTTATTATGTTTCAGTAACTTCTCTTCAAAAAATACCCCAATTTCTTTGTTGGCCAATCTGTTATTTAAATGAAAACATTGGCTTTCAGTTTTTGCTGCGCTTGGTTGGAGTCTCCACTTACGAAAATATTGCCCCAGGGTGTTTAAATCTTCAGTGAGAATAGTTTCTGCTTCTCCGAGGTGTTTACTTTGTGTAGGTATTGCTCAGTCGTCTGCATATCCAAATCTCCTTGATACTGTACTATATTTGGTATCAAAATAAAGTATAAAACAATTTAAAAAATTAGTCCGATGTCTTTTAACTTTTATTTAAAGGATTTGATTTTACGTATGAGGTTCGTAAGAGTTCTCCAACACGTTTGGGTTTTCCTGTACTGCTTCTTTATTTGAGCAAATTGCTGGTATTACATTCGCCAAGATTATCTAAAATTGCACCTCAATTATCAGAGATGAATTTCAATGGGGATGAAAAAAATACCCATTAAGTGACATGATCAACCTAACATCTTACATCTCTTTAACTAAATACATGTACTTCTTTGACTATTTGTTACCTAGGAAGTTACTACATGCACTTTTAAAAGCAGTCAACTCATTACTTTTTTTACCGTAAGTGCAGTTTTAAAATTTTTGTCATTAAATACTCGTATGTACCACCTAACAAAAATTTCTTCTTTAAGTTGAGTCTCACGAACACGCACTAATTTTAGTCTTAAATAAGGAAAAGCCTTTCGTTTCTCTATTTAAAGATTTTCTAAAACTTTTTATAAGCTATTTGCTATACTAAGAGTTCACTGTTTTGGCGTAACTGCTATTCCTGAAGAAAATAAGGTTAGTTTTTATCTCTGTTGTCCCATTCGCATAAAAAACATCAACGTAACAACTCTGCAGTCCTGTGACTAGTGCAACAATTTTTAAATTGGCACAGGTACTCCATTAAACATCTTCATATTTTATACTTTAAAGTATATTCATACCACAAACTACAGAAGTATGTGGTTCTTAATACTATGTAGTCAGATAATTTTTAATATGTGGGGACAAGTTTTATTATTATTTTTTTTAACTAAGAGGTTTTTTTCATAAAGTAATTTCTTTTATCTATTTAATTAAATTATAATATATTTGGCTTAAGTTGTCAATGTCTTTTTTGTTGTTAACGCAATTGTGATTTTTTTTTTTTTTTTTTATATGAATCATTTCCTTTACAGTAAGTTTATGGTAGTTTTTGTCAAAATCTAGTATTTTAGTTTCTGCAAAGTTAATGTGTAATGCGGTAGATGCGGATTTTTGGTATTTGTAACCATTTAAACGATTGTTAAGATGTTGGGTTGTCATACTTATATATTTGTTTGGACAATTTGAACACGAAATTGCGTAAACAACATTTGATTTTTTTTGTGAGGTGTTTGGCTTTTTAATTTTGTAAACAACTGATTTACTAAGTTCTGTCCTTGTGGCATACCGTTATTTTATGTTGGTAGGTAGACACAAAGCATTATGGTATATAAAACCTATAGTTATCGTATAAAAGTATATATAATTCCATCTTCGTTACTATTTTCTTCTATAGTTGTAATGCTTGTAACAACATTAGTATCATTAAATAAAGTGTTAATATTTTAGAAATTCTAATGACATTTGATTGGTAACTGCCGTACCGAGCAACAATCTACAGTTCTATTTCCAATCCCATGTGAATCTTTTTATGCTTTTACAGTTGTTTATATTTCGTTCGTATTTAATAAAACATTAATTTGTCTTGCAATATATGTCAAGAACAAACTTTTTTATGACTTGACTTAAGTTATACACATAAACTACATAATAAAAGACATTTTAATGATTTACTTATTACCTTAAACCTAATTTAAATATGGAGGATATTAACTTAGTTTCCAATTTCGTTCGGTAAAATCAAAGAGCTAAATCCACAAAGTTTAAATTAAAAAAAAATTAAACAAAACTTTAATGGTAAAACAAAATTAAAAAGAATGTCCTTAATATCTTGAACAATGTTATTACTGCGTCTGGAAATCCACCTTATTAAAAGTTTTAAAGTAAGGAATTTACTTTGTAGCAAACCACCATGGTTTATTGAAGCATTTCGGACTTGAATTTACGGTGCAATTATTATTTGCTAAAAGGAGATATAAATTTAGCTGCCCAATAAAATTTTATTACATATTTGGATTTAGTCTAAAACGTTTTCTTTACAATTCTGACGTACGCTTTTAAAATAGATAGTCTAATATCTTGGAGTTTGATTCTTTTGTCGTATTATTTTAAATAAAGTTTATTTTTAATAAAACTTTATTCAAAATTAAAAACTACTTTCGAGAATTAAGGGTGGAAGTTAAATTGAAATGCTTAACGTGTAATGTACCTCTTTGTCCGTTACAACATCATGTACAAAAATCAGTTAATCCTTCACAATCTTACGCCAATGGTATTTAAGATGTATTTATATTTACGCTTAAATAATTTTCCATAGGTAAAAAACTTCACAATTCCAGTACAGACGCATAGATGGCGTGCCCTGCAAAGTGTGCATACCGTTGAACAAGTAGTGTTACATATTATGCAGACAACCCCAAACACAACTCGGCTGCCCCAAAGAAAAACACAGTAAAATCCAGTTGCTCAAATATTAACAAATGATATCCTTGAAATAGTTTTGTTTATTAAAAAAAGTTAACTTGGAGTTAAAATTTAAAAAAAAGGCTTGTTTGCGGTAGAGTTTCTTATGTGTGTTTCCAGTTTTTTACTTGGGACAGCCGAATTTACGATATGTATTACATTTTAACAGTCCTTCACCCTTGTAGTTGGCGTAAAGATTTAAATTATTGATAACAAGTACAGGGTGTTAAAAAATTAGGAAAACATGAAAATACTTTAAGAGGGAAGTACCAGTAGGTATTTATTATTTTAAACCCATTTTTTATAAAACAAAGTTTTTTTATAAATCAACATTAAGTCTAAATGTAAATTTTGAAATATAAATATACCTTTTAAAAATTAAAGAATAATATTTATTTGCACTTAACACAAAAATTAATACTGTTAACACGTCATTTTGTAAACGTCCATCTGACATCAACATCATATTAACATCTGTCAGTGTTCTGATTTCATAAAGGCATTTTCAAAAATGTTCACCAAAGAAATGCGTATTTATTTAACACAATGTTACGGTATAAAACACTTGTCTTATCAATACACTAAAGATCTGTTTAAAAAAAAAAAATCCTAATATACCCGTATTGAAGGTTCACTGCGAAAATTAATAATAAAATTCAAAGAAACGTGCATGTGTACAGGGTTATCCAATGAGGACTAGACAGGCCGCTTTTTTTACTCTACCTGTACTTTTATAAAAAAAAAAGTAAAATAGCCATCATGTATAATTTTTTCCTCCGAATCCGAAAATAATTAATGTAAAATAAGTAAACATCAAATAAAACTGCTAGGGGTCATTTTGATATTTTTTAAATGGAATGCCATGTTTTTTATGTGATGATCCGATTCCTCGTATATCTTTTAATCCAAAATATTATTTTTTTAATTCAAAATGATCCATTTTCTGCACGTTTAAATCGAAAAAAAATGTGTCTACCTTGTCATTAACACCTACAATATTGATACGGATACCTGTTTACTCTTTAGCGGTAGTGTCATGCAGACAACTAAAAAAATAAAGTTTAAAATTTGTTTATATTTTTTATGAATTGGAAACAAATAACGTTAAAAAATAAAATATTTATTAGAAGACCGTCTACACACTGTCAAATTATATTACAAAAGCGGAGAAAATGGTCGAGAAACGCAAAGAAGATTTTTCGAGAGTTTCCAGAGACGCATTTCAGTGGATACAATTCTAAGAATTAAGACTCTATTTGAAGAAACAAAAACTTTGTAAGATAGGTAAAGAAATATTAGAAGAAAAAACATAAGAAATCGAGCAATTGTTCACTATTTTAGGATAAATCCGATGAGTTTTATTCCGCAGGCAGTACGTTAAGTAAGGTATGGCCTAGAGCTCCGAAGGGTTAGTTATGGAACAGTTCAAAGAACTCTGAAAAAATGTGGTATCAAACCATATTGTATATGAAATTAACAGACTTAATCAGGATTATAATATTATAAGGGACTCTCTGGAAACACTAAAAAGGGGGCATCGGTCCTGTTTCGAAAACAACGGAGGATATCGAACATTTATATTATTAAGATATCTGGTGTTCTTAAGTTTAATTTATAGTTTTTTCTTATGGAGTTTTTGTTTTATATGTTATATTGTTTTAATATTTGTTTTGTATCTATTTTACAAATAGAGTCTTAATTCTTGGAATTGTATCTATTGTATTACAATGTGTAGACGGTCTTCTAATGATTATTTAATTTTTTAACGTTATTTGTTCCTAATTCATGAAAAATATAAACAACTTATAAATTTTATTTTTTTAGTTGTCTGAATGACACTACCGTTAAAGAGTGAACAGGTATCCGTATCTATATTTCAGGTGTTAATGACACAGTAGACGATTTTTTTTAATTTAAACGTGCGGAGAATGGAACTATTTTGAATTATAAAAATATCATTTTAGATCAAAAGATATACGAGGAATCGGATAATCACATAAAAAATATGGCATTCCATTAAAAAAATATATCAAAATGACCCCTGGCAGTTTTATTTGATGTTTAATTATTTTACATTAATAATTTTCGGATTTGGAGGGAAAAATTATATATAATGGCTATTTCACTTTTTTTTATAAAAGTTCAGGTAGTCAAAAAAGCGGCCTATCTAGTCCTCGTTGGATAACCCTGTACTTGAATATTTTGAAACATTTGTCTTACTATTTTTTAATGCTGTAGAACCAGAAAAAGGTAATAACATGTTTTAGAACAGGACGGTTGTCCTCGCATTTTGGTGAAAAGTGGATAAGGAGGATTGGTCCATTCCCTCACCCAGCTAGGTCGCTTGACCTTACAACACCAGGCTTCTTTTAATGGGGTGCCTTATAAGGTTTTTTTACGTAACTTGCTAGATAACACAAAAAATTTTAAAGGAGCGCATACAAGAAGCAATAGACGCAGCTACGTAAAAAAATTTTAAATGTTTAATTTTTTATTTTTAAATTTGTACTTAAACTTTATTTTCGTTTATAAGCAACTTTGTTTTATATATTTTTTTTAAATAATAAATAGTGGTACCTCCCTTTTAAAGCATTTTCATGTTTTTCTAATTTCTCAACAACCTGTACATCATATCGAAAATTTTAATTTTGTAAACTCATTTTATCGACAAGTAGAACTTTGTATAAGGAATGACTTTTTATCGTAAAATGAATAATAAAGATTTTTTCTTAGGCATTAAGTTCATTTTAGAAAATCTTTACTAAATCATTGAAAAAACGTGGCCCTATAAATAACCGTAGAAGCGTGTCTTTTATTTCCTTTTTACATATTCTAACCTCTGCCTATGACTAAGCAAAATTCTTTTAAACTTGATGTTAGAAAAAGCTGGCATAATCCATAATAGATGGAAAACTTTAGAAAAGAACTATTAAGAAAACTATTAAATCTTTCAAACAACGTAAAGTGGTTTAAAAGTCCAAAACTTTTTATAAGGTAAGCACAAAGATCGGAAAAGTTGTAAATTTAAAATAAAAATCCCGTCGATCGCATTACAGCTCAGTTAGAGGTGAGTAGGGTAATGAAAATTTTGCTAAGAAGTTTTTTAAGAGTTTTTTTGTGACGGCAAAATTCCTTCTCTTTGATAAAGCCACTATAAATCAAAAGTTAAATTATTCATTATCTTAGTTTTAAAAGTTCAGTGAAACTTTGTCTACTCTCTATTCTTTTATTCTTTTGATTTAATAAGGCATAAAAGTGGCTTATAATGACCCGTCTTTAGCTAATTGGTCGTAATCTTGATGATATTATGCAAAACTAAATATGAAAAGGGTAGTTGTTGCAAGACTTAGGGGCAAATAAGCATATTTGTAAAAAACGCATAGTTTGCTTTAAATTACACACAGAATTATTTTTTTGTCACTAAAAAGTATCAACCGTTTATATACTTACAAGAAGTCAAACAAATTTTATTTTCCTAACATAATATAGGTTTAGAATACACGCAAATGGTGCTGCATAATAAATAAGCTGAGCAAAGTTAGTAGCAACCTCTAAAGGAAACTTTAACTAAACATACATACAATTATTCTTAGAGAGCTACTTATCGCCAGCTAGCACTCTTACATCGTTTGGTATTCTAAGGTTACTCGTTGAGTGTGTTATCCGATAGCAAGTCAATATTGGTTGAAGCCGAAGCCGAAGCCGAAGCCGAAGCCGAAGCCGAAGCCGAAGCCGATTGATCTACCTTTACCAAAACTTTCAGCCAGAGCCGAAGATGTGCTTAACTCTGGAATTCTAGTTCAAAAAGGATTAAGAATTTAAAATTTTAAAATTATAGACGCAAATTTTATTTTACTTTTTTTTATAAGTTAAAGGGTGTTAATGATAATTAAAAATAAATAAATGTTATAAATAAGTTGC
The DNA here is from genome assembly GCA_019359885.1 of Listronotus oregonensis. Taxonomy (NCBI): domain Eukaryota; kingdom Metazoa; phylum Arthropoda; class Insecta; order Coleoptera; family Curculionidae; genus Listronotus; species Listronotus oregonensis. Next base: position 38,241 of record JAHBCN010006089.1, on the reverse strand, counting down.
ATGGCAACGTTGGTATGTAAATCTAATAACACCATCTCCTAGAACAGAATGAGTAACAATGGGATTCTAAATTTTATTTTGTAACATCGATTCAAATAGAGTCGTAAAAAATAAAAATGAAATCGCGAATATTCGTTTTTTTTTAAAAGTCCTCGGGAGTATTTGAAATTTTTAAACTCCTAAGGTGACATTTTAGTCAGCATTAAATTGCGCAACTTTGCCTTTATTTAACCGACCTGGTATCTCTTTTAGTTTCCGAGATCCGAATGATGAGGCTTGAATTTGGGACACCCTGTACGTAAGTTGACAGCATATGGCATTTTTTTTTTATTATTGGATTTACGAAAAAAAATCCCCATAAAAAGTTCTACATAATCCAAAACCCTAAATGCAATCACCAAAATTTACCAGTCGTATACGAGGTTTATCGAATTTTTTTTTCTTCAGGGTGAGGTATTTTTACTTTTGACAATATCAAAAACTATTAAAGAGAAAAAATATTTTGAAAATATTTTTAAATATTCAGCATTGGTTATTTACATTAAAAAGCAATTTTATTTTTTAAGAATTAATATTATTAAATTTAAAGTTACTAAATGTAATGCATCAAGGTGCAAACTTACATTTTCATTGTTATTACATTGAAAATGTTAAAAAATGTTTTTTATTGGAAATAAACATGTTAAATATTTGAAAGTTATTTCTAATTATCTGTTCTTTATAATAGCTTTCAATATTGTCAAAAATAAAGGTACTTTACCCTGGAGTTTTTTGATTAACCTTGTATACGACTGATAAATTTTAACATTTGATGGTTGTATTTAAGGTTTTCGACCATGCAAAATTTTTTATAAGAAATAATATTTTTTTGTATACCTAATAATAAAAAAAATCCCGTATGCTGCCATCTTATGTACACACATTTTTTGACAAACCTCGTATCCAACTGGTAAATTGGACATCTAATGGTTGCATTTAAAGTTTTAGACCATGCAATATTTTTTATAGAGAATAAGTTTTTTTCCGTAAACTTAATAATAAAAAAGGTTTCAATATGCCGCAACTTACGTAGACACACTGTATTAATGGCAGACCTGGTCAATTACTTTTAAAATTTAATATTTTTTGGTACCTTCAAAATTCTCTGCTACGATGTTAGATGTGCGATAATGGTCTGCCATTGTTATTTTTCAGACGTGGTCAAATAAATTTAAAATCAGCCAATTTCGACACCTATCTTGTATGGCAGGTATAAAGATCTCACTGTGTAAAAATCCAGGTCTGGCCAAATATATACAGGTAACCGGCCACTGGCTCTTAGCCTAACAATTACTGCTTTTTTGCTTATCTTCATTAGCCTAGTAGATTTTTCTTTTTTTTTTATCTTGAGACAGTCCAGGAAGGCTAAGGCCTAAATACTAATGTACCCTAAGTCGTTGGCAGTATCACTAGATGAGATAACCTAGTTTTTTTATTACAATTTTAATTTTAATACTTAATGGTACTTTTTAGCATGGTACGCGCTATACCTATAACGGTGGAATGGAAAGGATTTTCTTTTTTTATGTCCACCTTATTTAATCTTTTTTTTTGATTTTTCATAATTTACATAATGTAAGTATCTTATATCTTGATTAACATTACTACTTTATTTTAGAAGTGACATATAATAAATGGATGAAATAAAGGAACGGTTTCAGGCAAAAAAAAACAAAAAAAATTTAATAAGGAACTGGGCTAAAAATGGCAGGTGTTAAGATAATTTTTTTTACTAAAATCCGTTTTTTACAAAGCTAATTTTGTTAAACCCAACGTATCTTTTTTGTGTCAACTAAATGTTTTTAATAGTAATAATAGTTAGAGATCGAACGCTGTTAGAACAACACCGATACGTCACGGTTTTATATCAGTTTGCCATATGAGACCGTGACGTATCGGTGTTGTTCTTACAGCGTTCGATCTCTACACTTTAATTGACAAATTTAAACAAGTGGTTATGTTTATTTTTTATTAAAATAGAGAGTTTTTTTTGCCCTGATCCCAGCTATCTTTACTAAATTTAAATAACTGTTTAAGTTAGAGAAGTTAATTTTGATTAGAAAAGGTAAAAACCTAGAAAAGAAACTATAAGGCAAACTAATAAATTATGTAAACACTACAAAGTGGTCTTAAACTTTAAAAATATTTAAAAGGTTGCATTAAGAAACAAAGAAGTTTTAAGTTAAAAACAAGAAAACTTAGACTTGTTTAAAGTTTTTATGAAGTTTACTTAAATATTGCGTATCTTTCTTAATGTATATTTTTATATGATAAAATGATTATATATTCCAGAAGATTTAATTTATCCAGTACAATGATTTTACGGATACATAAATATATTTTATACGTTTTATGCTATAATCTAGTAATATAATAGAAATGTAAAAGAAAATCAATTTTGCTAAAAAAATAAATTTTTAAATTAGGATTTAAATAAGTCAGCGGTATAGAATAGGTCAAGGTTAATTTGCGAAAAAACAACGGAACAAATGATGATTACATACCTAAATACAACTAACAGAACAAGGATTTTCCTAATATGACACTTTGTCGATTGCACAATTACACAATAAGAATATTAAAAATCGATAATTTAAAACATTTGAATTGACTAAGCCAACGCAAAAATTGACTACAAAGGACAATTTACCAAACAGACAATAAAACGAATTGAATAGGACAATTAAAATAAACTCGACCATTTATTATGTATAAAAAATTATTTGTAAGCTTACTTAACCTAAGTTAGTAGCTTAAAAAATTAAACTAGAATAGTAGTTATTATTATTGAACAATGTACAATATTGCAAATCAATATATTAATAAAATTTGGGCATTTGTGAATGTTCTATATTGTTGTGACGGATTTACTACAAAGTATTTATTGGGCATTCGCCGAAATGGAACTGCTTCGATCCTGATCCCAAGGCATACTGTGCACCGACACTATTGTTACATATAAACTTGCAGATCTCTTAAAGAAAATGAAAAAAAAAACCCTAACAATTAAAACACCTATCAACATTTAGGTGGCAAAATGTACCACTAGTTTTCAGTTAAAATGTATCAAAAAAAATGGGAGAAGTTAATAAATAATTAAAACTAAAAGTGAAGTGATTAAAAAATCATACAAAAAAGTGCCTCTTTTTGTTCAACAACATCATCCTTAGGCGGCGGTGGCGACATTTTCATACGACCAACATCTCCGGAGCTTCAATGTGGTCGTATGAAAAAGTCGCAAAAAAAAATGTTGCCGCTATCGAAGCAATAAGAAAAGCAAAAACAATTTACGAAGATCCAGAGACAACGAAGGCACACCGACTGTAGAAGATTTCATGGCTTCTGGCTGATGGCTACAATCAATGACAAACGCTGGATTTTTAAAATAGTTGGTTAAATTCATTATATCATCATTTGTTTCACGCTCATAAAAACTAAACTGAAAATTTCCAGAAGCATAACAGGCTGAGGCATATGGGTTTTTTCGAAAAATCAAAGTTTCAGCTTTCGTATAGGTATACTGTAGAATTTAGATAAAGTCCAACATTACTTATATTAGCAGGAGTAAAATAAGTTGCACCCTTTTCTTTATTATCAATATTGTTATTACTTTGAAAAGAAATTATTAACTCCTGCTAGTTCTTATAGCTTAAACATCTGATGAGGTTTGTCGAAGGCTAGGAAGTTGGTATAGATCCCAATTTCGGTAAGACATCTGAAAATTTACATTGTTTACACGTTTGTTTATATGTGACAAAATTTTTAACTTTTGGCGGTCATGGTGAATATTGTGGCAAATTTTTTACCCTATTTTAGTTCTTCTTATATCTGCATCACGCTCACCAATATAGAAGTTTGCAAAAGTACGAGCAATAATTAAAATTAACTTCTGCTTAATAATAAAAATACCTTTATGGTAATTTTTGGCAAATTTCATAAGATACTTTAGTGGTAATTTGCCTAAAAAAATTGGTTTGTCGTATCGAAAATAGCTTGGTTGTCATCTTTTAAACCCCAGCCCAATGGTAAAAGACTTTTTGCTTGACAGGAACCAAATCAAACCATGGTTTTAAAAGCTGTTGTGATTCCGAGTTTTCGCACAACTGCGACTTGTTCACTGCCCATTTCATAACTGATTTCATAAAATAGAAAACCTAAGGTATTGTTGGATAACCAGCATTTTTTAATTATATTTTTAGGCTTAAAAGTACATTCGATATAAATAAAACGTACTGGAATACATATTTCATCGAAGGTTTATAAATGTGTTCTTGTAAATTTATAATTGCGTTATTTAGATTAGATATAAAGACAGATATAGGATATATATGAATCATGCTTAGAAGTGGACACAGAATTTAAAAATGTATTTTAAAAATATAGTGTTCCATTAAAAACAAAATCAACTTTGGTGTTAAAATCTAATTTTTCACGTACCCTGTAAATTTTTTTAGGGCAAAAATGCACAAGAAAATAATTTTATGGACGTATGAGAACATTTTTTTAAAACTTAATACCTGATTTTTAAATGCATTTGTTCCATATCTTATCCGGTCACTGTAAAGGTATAAAAATATTATTTTGTTATTTTAGGTTAATTTTGTTTAATGCCGATTTATTTTATAATCACTATCTTTAGCTTTAAATAAATAGTTAATATAATTTAAAAATATTGAATTAATAGTTGGGTTTTATTTGTAGTTAGGTTGTAAGTCTGTAGGTGTAAAGTCTATAAAGTCTAACATAACTTTTATTTTAAAAATATTGATATTGACCTATCGCACAACCACTTTAATTAACAGTATAGTTAAAAAAAAATATATTTTTTTTTTATGTTTTAGCTTAGCAGCTTGACTTACGCCTTCATGAAAATTATTAAATCACAGAAAAAATATAATTTGAAATTTCTAAAGTTGTGTCGCTTTTGAAGAAGTGGTGCGATAATATAAAACAAAATAATATCAAAATGTACTTTTTCCACTCGAGAAACGTTATTTGAAATTATCGAATTAGGTAGCAGAGTCTGCCCAGAGAAATAATTTTTCAAATTGTGCAAACTTTAAAAGTCAAACTAATAAAATGACAAAAGTTTTATTGTAGAATCTAATTTTAAAAATATCCTTTAACTTTACTTTTTAATTTAAGTACTTTCTATAAAAACCTACCCTATTAAAAGTTTAAACGAAAATAATTTACTTTTTGGATAACCAGTTGGTTTATAAGTATTTTGGTTTTAACTTTATTGAGTAATTATTATTTTTTAAAAGACGATAAAACATTGCTATATATTTCTTACGGCTAAATTTATTTTTGTGCAATTTGGTTTATTAACCGTTTAAAACGAATAACTTTTTTAAAATTTTAGTATAATAGTACCACTAAAGTTTATATAAAATTAAAAATTTTAATCCTCTGTCTATAAACAACAAAAAAAAGGTTGTACACAAACAAAATACAGTTATCAAAAATATTTTTTAGCAGCGTATATACATTTTTATATTTTTATAGCGATAATTTTTTTAATTCCTTTTATTTGGTTTGGTCAGCTTTTAATACCAATATTTTTATAATTAACTAAATTAAACTGTTGCAGAAACATATCTGACAACATAAAAGCTATTTTACCATAGCCATAGGTAGGAAAACATTCTTTTCTAATTTTTTCATAAAATATAAAAAAAAATCTAACTAGTGAAATTCGTAAATAATCTTGACAACATCGCTGAAGTCGAATATTATTCCTTATTACTAATTAAAGTGGCGTACACACGGTCAGACATGCCTTCGAGCTTACCTAAAAGCAAAGAATCTCGGAGTAAGTGCGATCGTGTGAATGCTGAACTGTTGGGCGCGAAAAATTTATCGCTATCGATATTGCTAAAATATGTACTACATTTTGTTATGGTTTAAGTAAACAAATAATTACTTTTAGTTTTATTAAACATTTTTATTACAGAAGTCATAAGGTCTCCTATACCAACACAAGAATAATGAATATGACTAATTAAACCTTAGTTATTGAGATGATTAAAATACTAACTAGTGTTAATGAAACAAACAATAATTTTAGTAGTGATTTAAATAAATGCCTAAATTATTAAATTTAGTCCGAGTTATCAGAATATCACTTGATTCAGATACATTGCCTTCACAGAAGTATCCGCTAGGTTCGGGTGTGTTTAAAAGGTTGACCACCTCTATTGGAATGGGATCCCTCTTTTTGTAGCTATTTTTTCTAAAGCTGCTTATAAGATGGTCGAAAGACAGAAGCAGCATTTTAACGAGGTCCTCCATTATTTTCCTCTGGAACACTTCCTTGTATTAAACTGGCGATGGTATTTGCTATCTTTATGTTTAGCTTCCTGGGCCTCTTCCGAAAGTTGCCCCATTGGTACCATTACAGTCCTAATTATTAGAGCCTCATATACCAGGATCCTGTTGACTGTTTGGGACATGTAGTACCATGGTATATTTTGAGGTAAAGGTGTACTGTTTCTAAACAATATTTTTTGAAAAGCTCTATCTATTTCAAAGTCACATGAAAGTGCTCGTAAAATGACGTCAAACCTTTTAATTAAGTCCTCATTTAGACCTGTTATGTCTGCTGATAATGCTGAAAAACGTTTGGGTCGTATTTCCATCATTTGTCGACCCAAACCTAGGCTTTCGGACGTGTACTAACAACTCCATTTCCTTGCGAAATCTCTATTGAATTTTCTTCTTTCTTTCTTCGATAACTTTTTATGATAGCACTTGACACATGGGAAGTCTAAAGATATATGTAAGAGGCATTCAAAAAACTTAATTCACCCATGCAAAGGAGATATGACAAATTTAAGGTTAGACTCCTGTATCAGCCTGTTACAGACACTATTAAGGTTATTCATTGGTTTAGGCATAGCCCCACATATATAGTAATTTTGAAGTACTTCGTCTGTTAGGCTGCTACAAACCTTTTCATCCAACATGGTCAAGTGAAACTCAGATAATATTTAAAATTCGTTGCAAGAAATGTTGACATGTGTCGGCGTTAAACTTTCAATTTCATCCTAAGAATTCCATCTGTAAAAATGAAATGTAATAAAAAAGGACAAAACGGGCAAGAACGGGCACTTGATTTTTATCAAATATTTTAGAAAGATTGTAGGAGAATGCAGTAGTACCTTATTTATAATTAATACAGCTCAATCAAAAAACTTATTGATCAATCAACAAATATGTCAAATAAATCAATAAATTTTATGCTAAAAAAATTATTAATTTTCTTTGATGTTTGTAAACCAATATTCTTTAAATTTTAGAACACAATCAGTAATCTTATTACTAAAAAGAAAGTTACAAACCTACCTTTGCTATTAGTAGTCATAGTTTATGTGGAGTTGTTTGAATAACCGTTCGGAAAAACCTCGCTTAAGTCGCAACTGCCAGTGCGTCAGTCAGCCAGAACGGGACAAGTCCGTGTGTGTTCTGCCGTTATTGAAATGATTATAAATTCAAAAAAGGGTATTATAATGATTCTATGTTTCAAAACATTTAATACTTTAAAAATCCATAACTTTATTTTTTTTATCTTCTTTGCGTGAATTTTTAAAGAACCGACCACTGTGCGATCTAGCGATTCCTGACTTTTCCATGAGGCTCGCAGGCAGGTCCTAACGTGTGTACAATTTTGCGTGCCAAGCCTTTATATTTAATCAGTTAAAACAAAATGTATCCCCAAAACCATTATATGCAACAAAGAAGTTAGGGAGTAGCTGTATTGTATAGCTAGTTGGTTGGATGGTTTGTTGGGTTAAGCGAGATTGGTGGTTGTACCCGTAATTGCACTGCAGCCTATTGGTTTATTATGCTTTTATTTCTTGTTATGGAAGTCCGCTTTCTCTTTTTTGGTTCAATTAATTTTTACCAAATGTTCATGCGGAAGAGAAATTTCGCTCTGTAGGTATATTTTCAAACATTAAATTTATTTTATACGTCAGTCCATTGCAGTCGCAAATTATGTATTTATAGATAGTATTTAATTGTATTTATTAATGCAATATACGGCTACAGGCTCATTCATGTGGAATGTAGCCAAAATCGACATTTTTAAACCTAATTTAAGCATAATTCGATGATTCAATGGCATGTATTCTCAGATTGATCGCATAAGCACGCTGCCTATTAACAATTGTGCAATTGTTTATTGTCAAACACAAAAGGTTATATTTGAAGTGCTGATAACATACGCGTTGCAAACTGATGTTTCCATACAAATTATGTCATTGTAACTTATCACCTGGGGATTTCAATTGTCATTCGAATTTAAACCAATTTTATACTCACGGATTACTGTGTGGCAATAATGGATATAAAACACATTAAATGAAATTATATTTTTTGTACATTTTTGTTTGGTAAATATTACAATATAAAGTTAGTTTAGTGTTTATATATATATATATATATATATATATATATATATATATATATATATATATATATATATATATATATATATAAAACAAGTTCTAAAATCTTGAGGGTTCGGTCTGTGAGGGCTTTTAAATGGAAAAAGAAAACCTTTTTACTACGCCAAGCTTTGGAATGTTTATTCCTTTTCTTAGGCTACAATAGAAGTACAAGATCTTAGTGAAATAAAGTAAAACCTTTTTTTTTATAAAATTTACCTTGTGTGCAAAGTAAGTTAAATGTTAACAAAATCAACATCCTGTATGGAACTTTTGAGCTAGTTTTTTGCACGCACAATTAACATTATTTAGAGACTAATTATTATTACATTGTTTTCTTATGAAAATAAAAATAAAGGATTATTATACCACCACGCGTGGAGATTTTTAACTGACCTATGCGAAGTTACTTTTTTAATGTTAAACGTTTTTTTCCCCGGTTTTTTTTGGAAAAAGAAATCCATTGGAAGTTCGTTACTAAATCTCACAGAGGTCGGTGTGAAACTGAGAATGCGGTTCTTGGTTGTCGAAAACCTTTTGTCAGAAAATCCTTGTCTCTCACTCAAGGATTGACTGTGATTTAAAGAACCCTGTAGTAGTCGGTACGATGTATCTAAATTATAATTTTATAGGAATCTGTAAAATTGAACAATCCTTGTCTGTCACTCAAGGACTGTTTTTGAATGAAAGGACTAGATGGCGAATATTTGCGGCTGGCTAGAGCTACATCCAATGCCACGTTAGATGGAGCTGCAGTCACCCGACAGTCCTTTTTGTTGAAATTGTTTGACCGAAATTGCTCTGTTGAGAGATAATTTAAACGTTATGAGTCTGATTAAAAGAGACAATGGAGAGAAAAAGGCAGTAGAGGTAGATGGGGAGTTTGGCGCCATCCCAATCCGGATTAGCTTTATATCTCGAAATCTTGACGTCATACATTAATTAGGAATCTTGGGCGAGGCTTATTTTAGAGTACTGCGCATGCGCTAAAAAATGGCGCCTGTCACCTGTCAAATGTCACCTGTCAACTGTCATATTTCGCGAACCACGTGACTTAGGAAATTTAGCTTACGTGGATGAGTTGTATCTTAGGGTCTTACGCAAGCGCTAAAAAAATGGTCCCTGTCGCCTGTCAAATGCCACCTGTCAGCTGTCATATTTCGCGAACCACGTGACTTTGGAAATTTAGCTTACGTGGATGAGTTGTATCTTAGGGTCTTACGTAAGCGCTAAAAAAATGGCGCCTGTCACCTGTCAAATGCCACCTGTCACCTGTCATATTTCGCGAACCACGTGACTTAGGAAATTTAGCTTACGTGGATGAGATGTATCTTAGGGTCTTACGCAGACATTAAAATAATGGCGGCGATCAAATGCCACTTGTCAAATGTCTAACCTAACATGTGGGGAGGGGCCCCCCTGCGCTTAAGCACCGGGCCCTGGGTGTAGACCTGGGGCTTAGACGCGGGGTGAAGAGCCTTATTATTATATTAATCTTACAATTTTTGAATATTAAATAATAAAACACATTGTATATAATAAATTAATTTATTTAAACCACATATACAGGGTGAATCAAAAATAGGCTACATTTAATTTGCTACTAACATTACATAAAATTACAATACTACGTTCTACTAACTATACTTAACCTAAAATTACAATTATCTCTATGTAAGGAAAAATATATTTATTAAATCTTTTCTTACAGATCCTATTAATGGTGAATATTTAACAAGTTTATCATGAATAATTAAACAGTAGGCACTGGTGTTAGCGGGAAAGTTTTCTTTTGTTTCAATCTCTAGTCTTACATCAATAATACCAGAATTTAATATTTCATTCTGTCTTGAACAATCAATTACAATTAGAGGCGCATACTTTCTAAAGTTTTTGGGAGTAAAAATGGTTCGTTTTCTCGTAGTAGTCTCTTGAAATTCGAATACATTTCATAAAGAGTAGCTATTAGTCCCTCTTGAAATCTCCAAATTAAATTATCATACGGATAAAATTCCGAATTTAATAAAGCTTTACATTTGATACATTACAATGATCAAATAAGTACTGTTTTTGTTGAATTTTATCCTTTCGGGCTGTTTGAAAACCTAAAATTATCCATCTGGGCCTTCCACCTGCACCGAAGTCTTTATATTCCAGGTAAGTGTTTTCCAGTTGGAACTGATGGATGTTCTGTGAGTTCCCAGCTTCTAAAACTCGATATCCAATTCGGTTCCATTTTCAATAAGTTTTAAAAGCTCTATCCGTCTCGACATCAGATACTGTAATATGGTAGCCTCCAAACAATCTTATCAATAGTAACTACTACATTTTCTGCTTCAGCCGTATTAATAATAGCATTAATGTCAGAAGGGCTTCTTACTAACACCAATTCGTGCTTAACATTTATGAGTATTTTTGAAAGTCTTCAGCAAATCCTAGTAGGGTTCTTAGCGGCACACAAACATTAAAACTTCCAGTGGTCGGGTCAACGATATCGCAAGTAAATTCATCATCAATACTCCAACCAGCATTTTTATATTTATTTAATTCGTTAACATTGTAAGAAATATATCCTTTCATGGTTGCTGCTATTCCAGGATATCTAATCGAGTCAATAACCTTTCCACCAATTTCAAGACGAATTTCTTCAAAGAGTGACTGAAAAAGTTGTTTACAAGTTTCGCTGTGTTTGAAACTGATCCATCAACTCCTTTTAAAAGTCTTCCTTCTAGATAAATATGGCTCGCCCAAGGCAGAGCAAGTAATTGGTTTGTTGTACAGGTATTCGAATTTCGTCATTATTTTTAAAAGAGTTAGTGTACGGCAAATGACTATGTCTCTCAATTTTTGTAATAGAGTTATCAAAGTTTAGAGGGTCCGTCACATTTAAAATACTCATTTTGAGAATTCTTTACAATTAGGCCTAGAGATTCAAGAAATTTTTTATTTTCTGCTGTTAGGCTCTTTTTAGTTTTTAACAATTGTTCAAAATCAGCACTTTTCTTGGAGTTATATTTAATAACCATACTACGTCTGTTCTGTACAGCAGTCTGTAATATACTGATAAACCCGACACAAAACGTTTGCCTATATAGATTTTCTTAAATGCATTCTTACAGTAATAATTTCTCCTCTAAAGTCAACCAATTCCCCGTCTTGATCGATCAGTTTCAATATAACTCTTGTAGATACCGGCATATAAATCACATTTCGAGGAATTTCTATTATTTTAAAACCAGCCGGTACTGATGGTGAAAATTCATGTATTGTATGAACAAGCTTATTATTGTGATAAGCCCCCTGTAAAAATATTAACAGGGGTTTGAGATACATGTTTAATATTGGGCTGTAGCAAAATATTATGAAATCCTAACAACTTTCCAATAGAATTTTTCTTAGTAAAGTCAACTGTATGAGAACATTCAAGCTCACACTTGAGCGTATTTACATTGCCCTTTAGACTTAGGGTACAATTAAATTTCTGTTGCTTTCATTTTTATCACGAATTGCTTGCTGTAGATAATCATTTATTGCAGTTATTTCGTACGATCCAGTGATTTCCAAGTAATATCACCAACATAAAATTTATTATTGGTCTTCAGAAGTTGCTTCCTGGTCGACAGTGTGCGAACTACTGGGCTTTGCGCGGTCGTAGCTCGTATTTATACGTTCGGGAGGCAGTGGGCGGGGCTTCGGTTACCTTCGGTTACCTTCGGTTCCAATCGGCTCCGATCGGTTTTGTTCGTGAAGGGTGCAATCCTAGCACTCTTAATTTTGGGGATCCATGTTTTGTTGATCTTAACTGCTTCCTCTTTCTTATTAAAGTTGTTGCTATGCTTTTCTATCTCTATGGCTTCTCTGTAGAGTCTGGAGTGGTATGCCGATGTGGTCGCGAGTACTTGGGTTTCCTCAAACTTTATACGATGGTCCGTTGTAAGGGTATGTTCTGCTACGGCGGATTTGTCTGTCTGCCGGCCCTTAAAGCATTATGAATATGTGTAAGTTCTGCGTTTAAAGCCTCGGGTTCGCAAATTCTTCTTGCCCTTTCTGTAAGAGTTTTTATGACTCCATATTTCTGACAAGGGTGGTGGTTGGAATCCCTATGTTATTAGCTTTATTGGCTTTTCTGTCTCGGTGTAGAGAACAGGATGTCATACCTAAGTTCTTGAAAACGAAACAGGTAATAAGATCTGTCCAAGCACGAAGGATTTATAATCGGACGGAAAAAGCTCTGCTCAGAGAGAGAATACAAACCACCAGAAGAAATTTAGCAGAAGTCGACACAAAACTATTGGGAATCTTTTATCAGCTAAGCAACAGGGCCAATGGTTATTCAGAGCGAGAAATCAAAAGATCAATGGAACCAACAAATACCAGACCCGTAGAGAACGAACAACTCCAGCCACTGGCAAAAGCATTTCTGCCCTTTATTCCGGGGGTTACGGACAGAATTGGTCGATTGCTACGAAAGAAAAATGTAAAAACAATATTCAAACCAACGAGGAAAATCAAAGAATGCCTTCGATCGGCCAAAGACAAAAGAGATCCACTTTCGTCTTTAGGAATTTATCGCATTCCGTGCACATGTGGAAGCGTGTACATAGGAACTACAAAACGCTTGATCAACACCAGGATTAAAGAGCATAAAGCCAACTGTCGTTTGGGGCAGACAGACAAATCCGTCGTAGCAGAACATACCCTTACAACGGACCATCGTATAAAGTTTGAGGAAACCCAAGTACTCGCGACCACATCGGCATACCACTCCAGACTCTACAGAGAAGCCATAGAGATAGAAAAGCATAGCAACAACTTTAATAAGAAAGAGGAAGCAGTTAAGATCAACAAAACCTGGATCCCCATAATTAAGAGTGCTAGGATTGCACCCTTCACGAACAAAACCGATCGGAGCCGATTGGAACCGAAAGTAACCGAAGCCCCGCCCACTGCCTCCCGAACGTATAAATACGAGCTACGACCGCGCAAAGCCCAGTAGTTCGCACACTGTCAACCAGGAAGCAACTTCTGAAGATGCCAACCGCTCGTGTTGGCGAAACGTCAAGTCAATTAGACAATCGACGCCGGCCTAACAGCCCAAAAACCATTGAAACATTAACTTAGATAAATCAGTGGTTTCGAATAGTTCAAAGCAAGTTTCATCTATATCGTGTTACGGTTGTGGTAATCCGGGTTTTATTCGAAGTAACTGCCCAAAGTGTACTAAGAAAAATAACATAAATAAAGCTTCTGCTATGGCCACTGAATTTTTGTGCAGCTCTTTTGAACAAAACACGCCAAATTTTCGTCCACTGGTACCAGTTAACATTTTAGGACACAATGTTTATGCTTATATAGATACTGGTGCAAAATCAAGCGTTGCTGGGTCAATGCTAACGCAATTGTTACTTAAACATAACGTTCCATATACTGTGGCTAATGACCTTGACATGACTCTTGCTGATGGTGTAGGCAGAAAGGTTACAGCTTTTATTTTTGAACTTGACATTACGTTACAAAATAAAACTATACATATACGTTTGTTGGCCGTACCCGAACATGAAAATAGTCGCACACTTTTAGGTGTTGATTTTGTACAAGCTGCTAATATTATTCTTGATATACCAAACAATTTATATTATTTTGCTGAAAATCCAAATAAATGCTTTGATTTCTTTGCAGAAAGTGAAGTTTCTCTCCCAGTAAATACCATAGATTTTTCAGAATTAAGAGAAAATGAAGGGTGTTCCTTGAATATGGAAGAAAAAGAAAAACTGAATACTTTACTAAGCAAATATACAGAAATGTTTAAACCAAGCAATGAGCCCACTCCATATGCTGAACATTCCATTGTTTTACTTGATGACAATCCAATAGCTGTGCCTCCTTACCGAATGTCCGAAGTCAAGAAGCAGCAACTTCGACAAGAATTGGATAAACTACTAGAAAGTGGTACGATAGAAGAATGCGAGTCACCATATGCTGCTCCGGTGGTTTTAGTACCCAAAAAAGATGGTGGAATACGCCTGACAGTTGACTTTAGGAAGCTGAATGTTATTACGAGAAAGGTAAATTGGCCATTACCTCGAATAGATGACCTTCTCCATGAAGCTAAGAAGACCAACTACATGACCACTCTCGATTTAAAAAGTGGGTATCACCAAGTGAGTGTAAAACCTTCTGATAGAGACAAAACTGCTTTTGTTACTCCTTTTGGTACCTTCAGGTACATTAGAATGCCCTTTGGCCTTTCTACGGCCCCAGCCACCTTCCAGCGTTTAATGGATCAGTTTCGATCTGGCCTCCCTGATGTTTTCATGTTAGTTTATCTTGATGACTTAATTGTCATCTCTCCAAGTTTCTCACAACATATTAGTGATCTCCAAAAAGTATTTTCCAGATTAAATCTATTTAAACTGAAACTAAATCGCCCAAAGTGTTCTTTCTGCTGCGATTCTGTACGATACCTTGGCCATATTATTTCCCAGGGATCCAACCTGATGATTCCAAAGTATCAGCCATCATGAATATGAAGCCTCCTAAAAATGTTAAACAACTTTAAGTTTCCTTCAAACCTGCTCTTGGTTTCGTCGTTTTATCGACAATTTTGCCCAAATATCAAAACCCCTCTCATCCCTGACAAAGAAAAATGCACAGTGGCATTGGGGGGAGTTCCAGTCTGCATCCTTTAATCAGTTAAAAACTTTGCTAAGTACCGCCCCAATATTAAGACAAGCTGATGCAAGTTTGCCCTATATCCTACGCACAGATTCAACTAGCTATGCGCTGGGAGCATGTCTACTCCACGGGGAGGGTGAGGATGAAGGTCCCATAGAATATGCTTCAAGGTTGTTATCCCAAGCTGAGCAAAATTATAGTACCACTGAAAGGGAAGCTCTTGCCATTGTTTGGGCAGTGCAAAAGTTTAGAGGATATATAGAAAATGCAACTGTTCTTGTTCAAAGTGATCACCAACCCTTAAAATGGTTAATGTCCCTGAAAACACCTACCGGACGCCTCGCCAGATGGGCCTTAAGTCTGCAAGCATATGACCTTCATATTGATTATATTTTTCCAAAAAAAACTTGGTTGCTGACACCCTGTCAAGACCACCTCGAGAGGATTCTGAAGAATCTATCAATCTTGTTACTGTAGACCTACCCACCAAGTCAGCTAGTGAAATTAGAGCTGAACAGTTAGCTGATCCTGAATTGAAAAAGATTATTGATGCATTAGAAATGTCCACTACTGGAATTGACTTTAAGAAATGGGCTGAAAGAGGATACATTCTTTCAAATGGAATACTCTACCGGTATGCTCCTGAAATCGATGAAACCGCAACAAGTAGTAGCAAAAACCCAGGTTCCAGATGTTTTAAAGGAATACCATGATTCTGAAACCGCTGGACATTATGGAGTTGAACGCACTTATCAGCGCATTGCATGAAGATACTACTGGCCTGGTATGAGAAGAGTCATCTCGGAATACATTGGTAGATGTATTGAATGTCAACGATATAAAATAACTAATTTAAAGCCTGCAGGACTCCTTCAGACACCAGTTCAGTCACAAAGATTTGAAGCAATTTCTATAGATCTATTTGGTCCACTTCCAGAAACTCCAACTGGATATCGCTGGATCTTTATCGTTGAAGATACTACTAGCCGGTGGACAGAAATATTTCCCTTGGCAACAGCAGAAGCCTGCGCTCGCTGTTTAATAGACGAAATCATACTTAGGTATGGAGTCTGTAGAAGAGTAATAAGTGATAATGGTGTCCAGTTTGTTGGAGCAGTTATGCAGCAAGTAGCACACTGTTTGGGTTTCCAGCAATGCCTAACGCCTGTATATCATCCATAGTCTAACCCCGTTGAAAGGAAAAACAGGGATATGAAGACCCAACTTGCTATCCTTAGCAAAGAAGACCACGTATCTTGGCTAGATAAGTTACCCGCAATTAGATTTGCCATAAATACTCTAAGTGTGAATCTACTGGTTATACACCAGCCTACCTTACTTTTGGACGTGAATTGAGAACTCCAGATGATGTCAATAGAGACATGAGAGCCATTACTCACAACGAAAACTTCGTTCCCCAAATTACTCCTTACCTATTAACCATAAGTACTATCCTAGAAAATGCCCGAGAGAAGCATGAACAAACCCAAGACAGGCGTAACCAATCCAAAGATGAACAAAGACGTCCAATGACTTATCAAGTTGGTGACAAGGTTTTAGTCGATGTTCATGTATTAAGCAAAGCAACTAACCAATTCACATCTAAGTTGGCTCCGAGGCGCGATGGCCCTTATGTTGTTCAAAAAGAAGTAAGTCCTTCTACATATCTCGTTGCTTCTGTGGAAAGCCCTGATATCCCACTTGGTAAATACCATGTTTCGGCTTTAAGCCCTTACCAAGACCCAGAGGAAGAATATACCAAACCAATATGCCCCTTACGCAAAAGAGGTCGACCTCCCTCCAAAAAGATCAATCTGCCCAATGACTTACAGGTGGAAGAAAATGGAAAAGCTAATGAGATTCCCATTGATGCACCTGAAGAAGTGGAAGTTCGAGAAGATGGTCGAAGAAGAAGAAAACCCAATGCTCAAAGATGTCCTTGCTGTGCATAGAGTTATATGGTGTTGCCCCACTTACGAGGACGTTATCGTGGTGGAGAGACTGTAACAAACCGCCTTAATAAAATACTTTAATGATATGCATATACCTCCTTAAGGCTGCCTTGTGTGTTGCCTATTCTTGGGGCCTATTATCGGTTGTTTTAAAAAAGACTTTTCTTTTGACAGTATGTTAATTATATAGTAGTAAGAAGACGCTTAAACTTGTTACATTAAGCAAGCTCTCTTTAATGTAGAATAAATAAATTTGTTCTAGTTTCTTTCTCGCAATTATTTTACCTACAAACAGAAAAGAAATTGTTCTGTTACAAGTTTAGGAATCACTTTAGACTTCGAAATTACACTTTCACGGCAGTACTAAATGGCGGAGTTTATGTAGCTTTTAATCACGTCTTCACTGGCCAAACAGAAAGTTCTAGTAAAGGATGTCTTGTCGTAAGTAAATGGATCGGGCTTCTATCAGGCGCCCATTCAGCCAGCACACTTCAGGGATAATTTCATAGTCTGGCTCTAAGCCATAAGAAATTATCGAAACATTACCAAAAAGTTTTAATATTTTTTTCAAGGGCACATCCAAGCACTAATAGGTAAAAAACAACAAAGCAGATATAACCGTCGGGTACTTTCTTTTGTCCTTATTAATAATGTACTTTAACCACCGCACTCCCAAGTTATTACGTGTGATATAGAAAAAGGGCGTCAGTCGTCAAAAACACTTTCATACTTTTGAATGGCAAGATGAATTTCGTCTTAGTCCCTAAAAGTGTGCTTGTTCTGCGCCTTCGGTGGCCTTTTCTCGAAAAAGCTTTGTAGCTCCAACGCACATGTTCACTGGCAGAAGGTTAACAAGATGACGAATTTATATTATTTTTAATTCTTGTGATTGTTGCGCAGCAAGCCGTATACACTACATAATTCAACAACACATTTCAAATAAACTGATCGCCGTGACGAGTTTAAATTAAATACGTTGCCTAGGTGTTTGAACTAACAACTGTAAAAGAAATTACCTAAGTTATAAACGGGCATAATACGTGGGGACAAGAAAAACGTATCTATTTTCTTTATTTTAAACTAATTATAATGTAAAATATATTAAATTTTGGAAAAATGGATTTTTTTTTACTAAATAAATCCGCCACAACAATATTATTTATATTCTTATTTTTAAATAGTTAAAAATATATATGTAACTACCTTGGTTTTGAAATTATTTAGCACACTTTTAAAATATCTGCCAGAAAGTTCACTCTTTGTGTCCAGAAAGAAAACCGTGTTTTCTAATAAAATATTTTTTAGAATGGCTAAAAGAAAAAAAGTCTTTCTTGAAGATGGAGGGCCACAAATCTCATAGATAGTTCCGGTAAAAAATCCACCTTGAAGTAAATCATCTAGTCTGAAAAATAACAATAAACAGCAATTAAAATACTGGTCACTCTAAGTAGGAAGAATGTGGGGGTCCGGGGGAGAGCTTCATATCTTTAACACACCAGTGGCGGCTCGTGGTGAATCTTTCGGGGAGGTCATAAGTTAAAATTTCAAATGCATATGGCTTAATTGATTTTTAGTTAATAAACAATTTTAGGCATTTTATTTCACACAGACGTTTACTCCAAAGAAAAAACAAGAAAGAAAATTCAAAAATAAATGATTTAGCAAGATTATTTTATTTGAAGAATTATATTTCTATTTATTAAGAAAAATACCAAAATAAAACAATATAACAAAATATGCATCGACATCTGTTTAAACAGAAAAATTGAACAACATATTCTAAACAGAAATCTCACACCTGACAGTAAGTAATATCGCTATGCCAGAGGTATGACGGCAACTTATAGGTTAAAATAAACATATTTATATGATAAAAAATAAAAAGGGTTACTTAACTTACCTAAATAGTCTTAAATTTTAGTTCAATCCCTCTGTCTTTGCCAAAAACCGATGTCTGTGGGGTAAAACCGTCATGCCGCATCGTCGGTAAAAATGTCTGCTGGCTTAAGAAGACATGCAATTTTCGCTATTCGATAGGTATGCTGCTGCTAAAAAAAATCAATCGCTCTCCAATTTCTTATTATTAGGGTGTAATTGCGATTTTAATGAATAGCTTCCGAACCGCTCAAGTCGAATGAAGCGGGCATGCGCAGATCTATTTTAGGTCTTAGCCTAAGTATCCTACGCGTAACGCATAATTTCTAGAACACGTAGTTTTTGACACGACAGTTGACAGCCGCCTTTTTTTCATGCTCGCGCAGATTAATAAAGTATGTCTAGCCCACGTAACCTTTTTTTTAAATTTTGATAGGTATCAAAGATCTTGAGATAAGAAGCTCTCTCGGAGGACGAAGATCAATGCATCCCCGCATTCTCCCCACTTTTCTGACATTAGACAGAAATATTAGTTTTTACACTTTTAACTCATCGCTATGTTTTGTCTTGTCTTTTTATAATTATATGACTCGAGCTTTTATCAAGCTACCATTTAATCGGCATATTTCAGGGATATTTCCATCGATATCGTCTGGCTCTAAGCCATAAAAAATCGTCCAATCATTAACGAAATAGCCTAAAATCATTTCACAGGCACATTCAAGTACTTGGAAGTGAAAAATGACGAAGTAGATTTTACCGGTTTTCATCGGAACCCCTTTTCTGCTCTCACAAAGTGCGTACTTTGACCATGCAGGCCACGCTACTACGTCCAATTTAAAAAGGCGATAAGAATCACTCTAAAACATCGAAAACACTTTTTTTACCTTGGGACAGTCCACAAAGGCTGAAGACCTAAGTAGCAATGTACCGAGAGCGTCTTATGTGTGGTAAGAAGTTTATTCAAGAGGGACTTAAATATTTGGATATTTGGAGGAAAAGGATAAACTTCTACAGGTAGCCGGTTCCGTAGTCTGGACACTCTAGGGATGAACGAACAAACAAAGTAAGAGGTCTGAGGCCTCTCAAGTGGGACTGTAAAAGCATGCATAAAAATGGTACTACGCGTTGCTCTGTGAGGAGCTGTTAAAGAAGGATTTATACTGACCAACTCCACAGCCGTAAAAATACCTATAAAAGAGCGACATATCCCTTACAGCCCGTCGCGTTGGTCGGCAAGAGAAGGAAGCTTTTCTGTAAGCGTGAAATCATTAATAAGACGAACAAACCTTCTTTGAATGAAATCAAGAATGCTAAGAGTTGTAGGAGACGCCAATCCCCAGACATAAGAACAATATTCTAAAGAGGATCTGATTTGGGATACATTCAAGGTATACAGATAAGAAAGAGGGAAATACTTTCTGGGTTTTTTTGACGCTGCTGAGGCTATGGATATAATGTTTTTATACCAGTTAAGTTTATTCTCAAAAGTAACGCCTGTAGAACTTGACGGCTCATATGTATCAGTTGAGCACTGGCAGACTTTGTTTTGGAGGCATTTAACTAGGCAAAATTTTTGGCGCCCAATCCAAAATTAGTCTAGGCTTAGAGGCTAGCTTAAGAAATGTATAATTAGAGTGGAGGGTACAATTGTCAGCAAAACTAGAAAGAGGATTGATTGTGGAAGAGAAAAGATCGTTGATGTGAAGTTAAATTAATGTTTCTGGCAAAGGACCAAAAGGATTTACTGTCATTCAAGCAGTAGCCTAAATTGATATTTTATTTAATTATTAAAGCGGCCTTTGGCTTTTGAGATGGTTCGATTATACTGATATCTTGCTTGAATGCTAGCTTGTAGATTTTCGGAACTAGAGTTTTAATTTTTGTGAGTTTGGGATTTCAAAAGTCTGGCTTGGTCACAGGATTAAGAAAACCATGATTAAAAAGTTTGGGGTTCTTTAAATATGAGAAATTATGTTTAGTTGAATTGTTTCGGTAAGTTGTTTACGAGTGGTAGTGCCGGACGGTCGGTGGCTGCATGCATTTAGTTGCCTCAGAATGTATAGATAATCCACTGACCAAGCCATGATCTGAACCACCAAGGGGAGCAGTTACTGATGCTTGGTAGAGTTTGGAGTTGGAAGTAAGAAAAAGAACTAGATGGTATCAATTATTAGTGGGAACCCCAGAGAAGTAGATAGGTTCCGTAACTAGATTTGTGAGCGAGTTACTGATTGCGAAGGTTTCGGCTGCTCTGCCTTGAGTGTTAGTCTTTGTAGAACCTAGGGTTCTTATTGTAAACAGTAAAATGCTCGTGGACGATTACTTTGGTCAATGAAAACTGTGAAATAATAGTGTTAATCTTTATTGAACGAAGTCAAAGAACTCGGTGTGGAAAATGTCAGAGGGGACTGGTGTATACAGCAGATGAATTTGGTAGAAAATTTGGAAAAAAAGATGACATGAGTTTGTAACCTGGTAAAATAAAGTGGTTGGTTAATGTTCTAAAACTTATTTGGGTTTCGGTAAGAAACAGTACGAGGTGTTGGGAAAATCGAAGATAATCGTAAACAGAGTCTACAGCAGTTTATTTACTTTTAAAAACTAACAATATTACAGATTTAAGATTCTTTAAGAAAATATTAAAATTTTGTTACGGATCAGCTGATAACGTCCTATTTTTTGCAGATAGTAAAGTCTTTGGGGAAATACGACAGTATTCCAACTTTTAAGAAGACATCCGCTCTTTAAATTTTGAGAGTCAGGGTCTACAGCAGTTTATTTACTTTTAAAAACTAACAATATTACAGATTTAAGATTCTTTAAGAAAATATTAAAATTTTGTTACGGATCAGCTGATAACGTCCTATTTTTTGCAGATAGTAAAGTCTTTGGGGAAATAGGACAGTATTCCAACTTTTAAGAAGACATCCGCTCTTTAAATTTTTTATACCACAGGAAAATTTAGCAAACGTGACATTATTAATAAAAACTTGGATGTGCCTCGACAAATAAAACTTCATTTTCTATATTAACCTATACTTGGTATTGCCCATTAATTTTTCTTTCCACCAGATCACAATAAACAGAATTTATCTAAATATAACAACTTGTGTGAATAAATGTGACAGTAACAGAATTTAATTTTTCGTTCCCTCTTTCATTCATTCCAAAAATAATGCGTCTTCTAGCTCGGGATCATCGGCACTTATTAAAACAATATTCAAAAATTCTAAATGCCTTTTCATAGGCACATCTAGATCTTTGTAAGCGATATGCCATAGATGCAGGATGCATATTTAAGTAGTTTCTGTCAAGACTTCCAAACGTGTGATTATGTAATTCCATCAGACAGACCACGCTTACACGTGTAGGACAAAAAGGAGCTTTAGAAATCACTCCATAACACCAAATCACTCACGTACGTGAAATGCAAAAAAAACGGTGCTTACCATTCCTGAAAACGAAAGTAAAAGCCTAGACTGCTAGTGATACGTATCACTAGCAGTCTAGGCTTTTACTTTCGTTTTCAGGAATGGTAAGCACCGTTTTTTTTGCATTTCCTCTAGCCATTTTCCCAAAAAAGGTGGATGACTCTAAAAAACTATTCACTATTTGAGAGGTTGAGTTGGTGAGGTTTGGTTGAGTCTGATGAAATTGACTCTTATTTTTTATTATTTTGTTTTACTAAGTCGCGTCTAAGATTCAATTAAATTAGCTAACCGTAAGAATCATTTAGAGAAAGAATCCAATTGTCAACCAACCAATGTTACTGCCGATCATTTTCTGATAATCCGGGAAAGGCTCAAAAAAGTTTAACTTTAAAAATAAACGATAATTTCTTTATTTAATGAAATATCATTAAATAAATAAACCTGAGTTTGCTGTCTTAAACTATTCTGTTTTTAAACTTAAGTTTTAGCCGCAAAATTATAACCACGAAGGATCTTTATAATATACACATCTCTAGGATAAACCAGTTTAAGAGTAATAACTATAAGTAACTCGAATAAAAATTCCAAAATACTCGTTATATTAAATTACATGTCCTTTATATTAAGCAGTTTTTGTGTTCTCTAATAAATCTTAAGATATATTTTACAATAATACTCTGTATGTCTGAAATTAAGTCTTGAGTTATTAATGATGATAAAAGACATTTTTAACAATTCATTTAAATGTCTAAACAAAGCATCGTACACAAATGTTTTCCTTAATTTTTTTATCTGTCCCAAAGATATATTATAATAATTTTTAAAAAATCACATTTAAATTTGGTCTTACCTAGGTTTTTTTTTTAATTCTAAAATATGCCCTTTACTAAAGTTGCCTTGCATTCCTCATGTCTGCGCTTGACCAATTGAATATTTCTTGCGAAAACAAATAAACGAATCGAGAGTCGTATGCAAATTAAATTCGAGCGAGTTACAGAATAAAGCCCCAGGGACAGGGGAGCAGACGAATTAATGGACTTTCAAGCATATACCTCCTAAAGGCAGCCTTAAAGCGCGGTCGTTTGAACAAGCGTGCGAGGGACAAAGAAGAATAGGAGTACAACCTTTCTCTCTCACGTGCTGATTGGTCGGCGCGGATGGGTAGTATACTTCATCGATCAAATAGCACGTAGAGTGGGCTACATATGCCTCTAATCAGCTAGGGAGCGAGTGAGGTTGTACTAGGATTCTTTTTTCTTTCTCGCACACTTGTACGCACGGCTGAGCGGCAAGGCTGCCTCCAGTAGGGAGATGCTCTAAGGGATGGACGGCAAGAAGTAGGGAAATGATGATGGTTTAATGAAACCATGAAAAAGGTAATTTTATTTTATTTTTCAAAACAAAATAAATACTTACTTTGGAATTCCTGTGGGTAACAAGGCGGAATGTGATAATATCCTCTTATAATAATTTAAGGCATTAAGAGGACTAGCCGAAAAGGATTTTTGTATATATCTTTTAACCTCACTTATTTCCTAAAATCAAATCAGATTTTTAGCCACAAACAGAATAAATCTACAGGAATTAAAAAACTATTCAATAGATGAAGCATCTTAACAATTGCATCACAATATTTAGCTTCACGTGGCATTGGCATCTCTAGTATTAGTATAAATAATTAGGGCCTGTTTGTTATTCAGAAAAAGTTTACATTATTTTACACTTTTTTTACACCCCTAGACCTAAAATACACCTTTGATAAGAGCGCTTACGTATGAAAAGTGTAAATAATTGAAGCTATTTCTGAATAACAAACGGATCTTAAATAAATAAAAATATCTTAATATTAGGAAAATAGAATATTACAAAAATCAATATCAGACGGAGAGATCTGGTTTTAAGCTACTCATATCTAACCGTCAAAAATAAGCAATTTTAAATAAACTTGTAAAAAAAAAAGAAAATAAAAAATAGTCAGCACAAATGTTTTTATAGTAAGAAAATTATTATTATTACAATTGTTCTATTTAAACAAGATAATAACTACTAACAATTGTAATCTAATTTAAATTTAGATGTTAGAAAAATAATGTTATATTGTTATACAATACAACTAAAGATAAAAAACATAAATAGGTTTAGAAAGTTCTGCCCATCACAATACTACGCCTAATATATTTGCCCGCTACGCTACGAAGGCAACAGCCGGGTGAGCGGGTTTGCGTGTTCCAATGACTTTTAGAGCTAGACCGTTAGGACCACCCATGTGGGAAGGTCTAAGAGGAGGAACCAGACTAAGAAGGATCCAAACCCCAATCCAGTGGCGTTATGCAACCCGTACCGAAGGATAGATGGCACCGGGGTCAAAAGGTGTCGTGAACGGAGCCTCTGGGATACAGGGCGACCTCCCAGAGTAAATAGCCTTACATCTGTGAAGGGGCAACGCAGGCGCTGACCACTTCTTTCCCATTACTCGTGGGATCCTTATGAACAACCAAGAAAATACAAATAAAAACTCAAAAAGGGAGCAGAGGAGGGATTCAGGGTCGTCCTCCAATGAAACTCCAACAAACACCTCTATCGTGGAGGTCGTGACGGACCACGACATCACTGTCGTGGAGATCATGGCGTACCACGATAGCGAAGCACATTCTACTCTATAGGCCGCTGCGATGCCAGGACGGAAAATCAGGGTGCTGCAAGCCAACCTGCAGCATAGCAAGGCAGCAACAGCAGTCCTTGCTAACTCTATGAAGGAATGTAAGAGGTTTAGGGGACGTGGGTAGAGAACTAATATACAGTAGAACATTTCTACGTACCCAGAACGTGCATAATACAGTCAAAAAAGACATAAAGATACTACCACTAACTGTTTTTTTTTCAGAGACCTGGTAGCTGTTAAAATTAGCTCAAGAGATAGGGCCATGCCGAAGGAATTAATTTTCGGATCGGCATATCTACCCTATGATGACCCTGACCTAACACCAACCAAGGAGATAAAAGACCTGGTTAGAAGCTGTAAAGGCAATGGATCGCAGCTCATCCTAGGATGCGATGCAAATGCACACCACATCACCTGGAAAAGCACGGACACAAACCCACGGGGTGAATCTTAACTACAATTTATTATGGCAATAATAGGCAATAAACCCACTATTGTAAATAGTAGACGAAAAGAGGTACTAAATATAACACTAGCTACAACCTAGGTTGGAAGCAATGGTAGCAACTGGCAGGTATCTGAGGAAATAAGTTGTTCAGATCATAAACACATAAACTTCACGATAGGGGGACATGAACCTACCAAAGAAACATATCGCAACCCTGAAAAAACGGACTGGGAAGCCTTTAAGGCAGACCTGGAATTTACCTTGAGAGGGACAAAGTGAAAAATAAACAATATGCACGACCTAGAAATAATGGCTGATGAAATGCAGGACGCCATTATTTCTGCGTACAATGAAAACTGCCCGCTGGTGATAAGAAAGTACTCGAGAAATGTACCCTGGTGGAACGAGGAACTCACCAAACTGAAAAAAGGCAAGGAAAGAATACAACAGGGCATCATCGGATAGGAAATCATACAAGAAGGCCTTTACCAAATACAACAAGGCATTAAGGAAAGCTAAGAGAGATTCATGGAGAAGACACTGTGAGGAAATCGAAGGAACTGACGATGCAGCCAGACTCCATAAAAGATTCTTTCGAAAGAACCTCAATCACAAATATTTACTTTAAAGAAATACGGAGGGGATCATACAAGAACAGCAAATGAGACCATGAGAGAACTACTCAGGGTACACTTTTCGGGATGCAAAATAACCAACACGTTACTGGAAGACTGCAAAAGTTCAGGCCCAAGATACTGCTCCAGAAAGGATGGCATGGGCGATAAACTCATTTGAACCGTATAAATCGCCAGGAACGGATGGCATTTATCCAGTAATGCTCCAGAAAGGACCAAAGCTTTTACTACACAGACTGTGTCTATTTTTAAGAGACAGTCTAGCTCTATATACCAATAACCTGGAGACTAATCAGAGTAGCATTCATCCCCAAACCTGGAAAAACCGGACAGGATGGGGCAAAATCTTTAAGACCAACAAGTCTGATGTTGTTCGTGCTAAAGACCCTAGACATATACAGCAGGTAAGTCCAAAAAAACAGCATTACATAAGCTTGTAGAAAAGGCCGAATATGCTCCCAAATACAAGGAGGTACTAATATGTGCCTTCCTAGATATAGAAGGAGCGTTTGACAACACGTCCCTTACATCTATCGCAAATGCATCGAGGCGCAGACGGATAGACGCAACAAGCTGAAGGTGGATAGACTGCATGCTTAAGAGCAGATCAGTATATACTCCAATTCTTGAAGACACTCTTGTTGCTCGGGTTGAGCAGGGATGTCCGCAAGGGGAAGTTCTGTCCCCACTGCTGTGGAACCTTGTCATGGACCACCTACTAAATATCCTTTAACTTAATGGGCACCAAACATTGGGATACGCAGACGATCTCGTTATTATGGCCCAATGAAAATTTAACAACACTGTTAGGGATAAAATGCAACAGGCCCTAAACGCAGTTACCAGATGGACGAGAAAGGAGGGACTAAACATAAACCCTTCTAAATCGGCCATAGTTGCCTTCACCAAAAGAAGAAATCTAAAGGTCTTAGGACCCCTGACCTTACAAGGTGAAACAATCAAGATGGGAAAGGTAAAATATCCTAGACTCTAACCTTACCTGGAACCAACATCTTCAGAAAATAAGAAAAAAAGCGGAGATGACTCTTATGTTAATTAGACGCGCTCATGGGAAAACATGGGTTTATTGCTTATACATTATGGTGGTAAGGCCTATGATAACATACGCATCACTGGTATGGTGGACAAAAATGCGACAAAAAACTGCTGTTACAGAACTGGCCAAGGTACAGAGACTTGCTTGCTTAGCCATAACAGGAGCAATTAAAACAACCTGAACAGCAGCCATGGAGTGTCTCTTAGACCTTCCACCACTTAACCTCATAGTGATGGGAGAGGCAAGAATGAGCTACTTCCGACTACCACAGGAACCAACTGGTGTCTACGCTAGTTTGGGACACAACAACATAAAAAGCCAGGTTGGCGGCAACTTCCTGGACGAGAGAACAAACCAGATGATTCTCCAATACTCATTTAACAAAAATTTCAAGGTAAAAATTCCATATTGACGTGAGTGGCAGCAACCCTATCTCGCCGGCACGGTTGGAGACATTATCTGGTATATGGATTGTTCCAAAACCGAGCAGGGAACTGGAACGGGCGTGTACAGTGAAATTCTTCATTCCGCTAGGAACACACAGTATTGTATTTCAAACGAAAATATATGCTTTACTGCACTGTGCAAAAGAAAATAACAGAAGGGCTTAAAAAAACAAGCGGATCTGCATAATAACAGACAGCCAAGCGTCACTGGGGGCACTAGTAAACCCCAAGGTAACATCCAAGCTGACATGGGAATGCCAAAAAGAACTGGAAGCTCTGGGAGAACGCAACAGAGTAACTCTCTTGTGGGTACCAGGACATTTGGAAATAGAAGGCAACAAAAAGGCGGATGAGCTTGCGAGACAGGGATCATCCACACCATACTTTGGAATAGAATCTACCCTTGAAGTGACTAAAATCACAGCACGAAACAAACCAAAGGAATACTGGGGAAACCTTAGTAGAATTAGACATGGAAAAAGCTTCATAAGGGGCCCATCCAAAAGAACGAAGGAAGAACTACTCAGACAAAGTAGGAAAATACTTCGCATAACAGCAGGGTTACTAACAGGGCACGATACTAAGAGGACACCTACACAAGATAGGCTCATACAATGGGGCCCCAAGTTGCAGAATGCATGTGCGACGAGGGGAAAGAAACAGCCTACCGTATCCTGTGCGAATGTGAAGCATTGAATCACAAAAGGCAGGCATTATTTGGGCAGCCAGAAATGAGCCTACAGGAATATATCAACCAACCAGTCTCGGGGTAATAGACTTGCAGAAGGAACAAGACTAATGGGAGGATTCGTATAAAAGACAATGGAAGATTAGGCACAAAAAGCCCAAGAGGCTGCGCTGCCTCCGGTAGTGAATCAAGACGGCAAGAAGAAGACTAGGCCTAATACCACTAAGCATTAAATATTTTCGGAGCTTTATTAGTCCAGTAACTGAAGACCTGAAAGAACCCAAAGATGTAAATAAATCTGTACAGTTTTCATTTGTGGCGCAATTCTTGAGTCTTCGCGGATGCTTTCAAGCGAGAAAAAGTTTATCACGATTCCGACGTGGGAACCCGCCGAAAATAGCCCCCCAAAGTCCCAAAAATGAGTTTCCCGCGAATATGTGCCAAAATATGCGAGTTAGAGAATTTTTGTTTAGACAAAAAATGAAGATCACCTCGAAATCTATAAAAATGGTCCTTACCATTTTTTTTGCAACACCAATATTTTGCGCAAAAATGACCGTTGAAAAATCCATAACATTCCACACTGGATAGATGTGGTAGTAGTGGTTTCTTACAAAAAAATGCAGATAGGCAAAATAATTTCTTATCAAAGCGCAAGAAAGATGGTGATGGAAATTTTCCGGGATCATTGAACACTTGCTAGGGTCATTTATAAAAAAGAAATGTTAATAACAAACAATTTTATCAAAAAATATCAATAAATTAATGAGATACTTCCAAAATATTGTGAAAAAAAACTTTAATTGCTTTTCTTAATATTCTAGAAAAATCAGAATGGACTCAAACTCATATGCTATGATAGGTACGGGTTTTCCCATTCCGATGAACTTTGAATGATTAAAAAATGTACATTATTGCCCGAGTAATGGAACAATTCGTCCTCCAGCTTATAAGAACCATGAAGATAGCGGCATTCTAGCGATAGAGTGGCAATGAGGGGACTTTTGAGTCCCCGTTTTCTCAAAAACTATTGATTTTTCGAAAAAAATTATATATCTTTGTAGATTACAAGACGGTCTTCATTTTTTGTCTAAACAAAAATTCTCCAATTTGCATATTTTGGCAGATATTAGCGGAAAACCCATTTTTCGGGCCTTGAGGGACCATTTTCAGCCCTTTCCCGCCAGTTAATGTTGATAAAGTTTTTTTCGCTTGAAAGCATCCCCGAAAACCTAAGAATTGCGCCACAAGAGAAAACTATACAGATTTATTTACAGCTTTGTCCCTTCATTTACTGGACAATATAAACAAATTCATAACAATAATTTTGCGGACTGTACCTATTATATTTCGTCGAGAGTTAACCAATTCGACCAAATAAGATGTGTAACATAATTAAACTTGCGAGCTTCATAGAAAACTTAAGACACATATTTTGAACTTTTTGGAGGCTATACCCGTCCTTTGACTGTGATCGTAGGCCAATAAACTTGGCTACAATATGATACAGATGATAAAATTAATAGCCTTGTTTACACCGCCAGGACCAATTAGGTCAGTGGACCAAATCGAGGACTTATTTTCCTTAGTATACCAGTGTTTACACCAACTTAATTTGTGGATTCATTTAATTCAGGTTTATCCCTAGTACCAAAATGAGTGTTTACGTTATGATCAGAAACTAACCTGCTTTTTTTTTAATATATATCGCTTAATTAATTGGAAAAAAAGTTTTCGAAAAATATCTACACAACATTAATAAACGTAGAAACAACAAACATATTTTGTAGGTTGATTAGAATTCGCCGTTTTTTTCTTGCGAAACGCGAAATGTCCAAGATCATAGCTATCACTTTGGTTCACCAAAAAGAACCGAGGTGTTTTCACCGAAGAAAATCATATTTAATCTACTTCAGGTGGGACGGTTTTAATTTGAGTAGCAAATTTTAATACCCATGTGTTTCCACCGGAAAAAAAGTACGCGTGACGTCATTTAGACCTCAATCTAAAAAAATTGTCCACATCGTTTAAACAAGGCTAATGAATTACACAACCGTAATTTAATATCGTTAGAGAGTAATTCCTTGTGTGTAATAAGGGCGCCAAAGTGGGTTTCTTGGCCGACTGAGGTTCTTTCAAGCAAGTGGATGTTTCTTATGTATTTTGAGCTGCTGAATTCTAGTAGACCTTCGATTACATTATCAATTTGAGTCCGGTTGGTTAGTTATCACAGTATCAGAGTCGGTAAGTGTCACTAAGCAACACTTACCGGACTGTTTCATTTTTATAAATCAAATTAGACATTTAAAAATATACCAACCTGACATTTTCTTCCACTTGTTGACTCTTGCCACAGGAAAAAAAGGTGATGCGATTTTCAGACTATGTATAATGATACCGAACGGACTTATGAAATAAAATACATTACGATACACGTCCGGTAGTACTTGTTAGAGTAAGAATTTTTTCGCGACATCCCTTTTTAGCTACTGGTTGATAGCAGTTCCTTCCCCCACCATTTTAACCGTGCTTAACCCGCCTATCCTCGCAAAAACGAAACGGTTTACGTATGTCATGCATGTGTCAACTTACATACTAATCCTCTACACTTTCAAGTTTAAATTAAAATATAAGGTCTTTGAAGAGTTAAGAAATAAGTCGAAAAGATAAGATATAAACCCAATTTTTTATTCAATAAGATATTAGCTGTTTCCAAGTCAACAAGTAAATCTTTTTCTCCATGATTTAAATATAATTGTACTAATTCGTTCATTTGGGAATTAACTAATAAATCGAAAAATCTGCAATTCAAATAGTTGTTAAACCATAGCAAAAAACATCACAAATACCAAAACAATAAAAAAGCCGCGAATCCTCCATTATTTTAATTTGACACTTGACATAACCATTATTAACGCTCCTCCTGACTAGTGGCGATAGCAGTGGATACTGGGTGCAAAGCAATGACGTAGATACTTACGTCATAACACCTAACGTGATCGCTTCTCAACAAAATAAACCGGTATGTTAACTGTCCTAACAATTACCAACGCGGTATTTGGTTTGTTACTCGTTTAGTCATTCTTGACTCGGCTCTTAGAGCCGCCTCGTATTATAACGTAAATTACTATTATCTTAAAAGAATCGATTTAGATATTTATTAATTATATATACTAAAAAAACCTATTTGTGCAAATTTTAAAGTCATAGAATTTTGTTTTAATTTCTTTTCTAAAGTCTGTGAACATTTAGTCGTGCCATACTAGCCTAAAACCAAAAACAATATATTACAATACAAGACGGAAAATGCTTCACTGCTGGTCAAAAGGATATTTGATTGATTTTATTGTACAAAATCCTACCTATCTTGTCAAAAACTTTAATAGTGTAGAACTGACCTTAGAAACAATCAGCTTTCACTTTTTTCTTTGCCAGTGTCATCAATTTTAACGGTCTCAAAAGCCAAAAAACGACGAAACAACGCCTTAGCGACGTAGTTTTTGCTCGATACTTTTTGCGAAAATAAAAGATTTCTCTAAAAAAAAAATGAATTAAAAGAAGCGGCAAACAGGACTGGAGAAAGTTTGCTGCCAATAAAAAGCGAACTGCGATAAGAAAAGGCTTTTCAAATATTCGAAACATGGTGTAGCCAGAAAGGAACGAGAAATAAAGTCGGAATTATACCCATTTCTAACGCAAAATATTAATTTGACGCATGATTTATTAGAACAAAATCCCGAGAAAATCTTGGACAAAGCAAAGACTGAAATGGTTGACGAAAAAGAATATTGACTATCCAGAAAAGGCCATGAAAGATCAAATATAATATATTGCACGCAGAAACTGCCCTAGTGGAAAAAACTTCCTTTATGAACATGTTAAACCTTATGACACAAAATTTTGCCACTGTCACCATTCCATTGCCAGTTTAATGCAATTGAAATGGTATGGTCGAAATGTAAACGAAAATACGATCAATATATTTTCAATCTTAAGGAATATATGGGAAAGGGTAATAAATGAAGTGTCTATAGGTCATTGGCAAAAATTTGGGGTCCGTTGTGGTTTAGCGTCCAACGATTTGAAAAAAAAATAAAAATTACAGATAAAAAGAGCACATTTTGTACAGTAAATTGAAACAAAAAATCGAAAAAAATGTATTTTTGCAAAGAAAAA
Source organism: Listronotus oregonensis (assembly GCA_019359885.1). NCBI lineage: Eukaryota > Metazoa > Arthropoda > Insecta > Coleoptera > Curculionidae > Listronotus > Listronotus oregonensis. Next base: position 5,704 of record JAHBCN010006089.1, on the reverse strand, counting down.
TGAAATTAAAATTCGAAAAAACACTATGTTTTTAGGTTACGTAAGAGGCCAGATTTTGCGACGTTGTCGGATTAAAAAAATATATTTAAATTTAGCTTTAAAGCATTATGGATTAAATAATTATACACAAATTACAAAAAATAATACATTTTTAAATAGAGTAAATATTTGGAACCTTATTAATTAATTATTAACCTTAATTATTACACCTTATTTTTGGTTATAAAAAATCGAAAAATTAAGATATCAGACTTTTTTCCATATCGTTCGACGGCGCATTTATGATAAAGAAAATTTACAATTTAACGAGGAAAACCTAACCAGAACTAGCCCGGAACTAACCAGAACTAGGCAATAGTTTGAAAGTTGTTGTTTGTTAGTTCTGGTTAATTTTTACTATAAAAAAAACTCCATTTCTGTTAAACGGAAAAAAACAACCTTCAACAACATGATTAAGCTTTTTTGTTCTTGGAAATGCAATATGTTGTGATTTTTTCACTCATCTATTGGATTGGTAGTTTCATTTTAAAGTGTTAACATATTCATCCAAGCAGTATTTTTTCATGAACAAGTAAATTAAATTGTCAGTATTTCAATTTTTTCCTGCAAGTTAAAATAATTTTATAGCATTCTTCCTACAAATCTTTACAATTTTTAAAGCTCAGTTTTATTAAATCTACTGCTTGTTATATTTCATTCTTAATTTGAAGTGCGATTCCGTTTCGAACTTATTCCTCTTCTAGTTAAAAAAAGACAATACACATTTAAAATTATCAACTGCTTTTGTTCATTATTTTTACTGATCATAATAATTCTATTTTATTTTTTATTTTTAAATATTTATATTTTTTAAGATTAAAAGTGTAGACGAATGTAAAAATTATATAATACTGCTAAATCATCATTTGTTATTTCTGAATGTTTAAAACACATAACAGACATTATATCGATTAACAAAAATATTTAATTATCTATTTACGCCATATGTTTTTATTCACCTGGATGACGTAACTACAAATGGTTATAATTCCGACTTTACTGCCTCGGAGACCGTTTTGTTGGCGTATTGTGGCAAATTTCCTAAATCAAGGAAAAGAAGCCTTCGACTTTATGGGCGACTTACAGTGCGTTGAAAACCATTATTAAGGGTAAAATATTAAAAAAGATTAATATCTCCAAGGAGCGAAACTTACAGCTTTTCTGAAGCGGTAAATTCTAGGCTTTCAGTCAAAGAAGTCAAGTGTTTTTTCCAGAGAAAACGTTAACGAGTTCCTAACGAAGACAACCGAAGAATTTGAGTGTTTTTTAACTACAGAGCACAGTGCGCATTAATGACGCATTAACGAGGATTAATTGAAACAGCCAAGACCGATTATGCGAGGCAGTGCGGTAGTTGAAACCAGGGTTGTAACGGAGGCCTTCTTAGCGAAGGCAGAGGCGAATGCGGAGGAGAAGAGGTTCGCCTCCGCAGATGCGGAGGTTAACGGAGGCAAAGGCGGAGGTGAAATTTGAAGTGAAAAAAAAAAAGAAATTCATGATTTAATAGAGTCAAAAATATTTATTTTAAATTTGTACATAACACAAATACATGTACATAGTTCGCTTTCATAAATAAACTGGTAATCAAAATTGAGAAAAGGCAGCCGAGCGGCGCGTCGCCCAGCGTCGCTCCTTGCGCATTGTACGTTATTCTAAATAAACCTCCGTTAAAACTCCACATAAATTTTGCCGAGGCGGATGCGGAGGTCAATTCTTTGCGAAAGTTTCGCAGTAACGGAGGCGGAGTTCCGTTACGACCCTAGTTGAAACACTCAATGTTGAGTATTGTGCGTCATAAAGCCTTGTGCGGAATAAAGACACTTTATCCAGGGTGATAACCAACAGAGTGCTCGATCCCATTTAACCATATAAACCAATTTAAATGTCAATTCGGTATTGTGACGTAATCTGTTTGCCTGTTTGTTTGTTGACAAGTAATATAAAGTCTTAATTTTAAAGAATATTATACATTACAGTTCTAATAGTAAGTGCATATCCCAAATAGTTTTTAAAGTTGAATATTTAACAAAAATTAATAAAATAAATCTGCCTTTGGCAAATGGGAAACGGACGTCCAAACATAACTATGGACAAATAGTAAAATCGAGCACTCCTTGTTAAGTTTACTACCCTTGCCCTTTATCAGCGTTAAGCATGGATTCTAAAGACTGCGATCACCATCTCTAATTACAAAACTGGCCCTTAAATTGCAGTAAATTAGGATGGCGCTTCTGATCCAAGGGACGATGGCTATCTGGGGCCGGATTCTGTAAGCAAATTTTTTGACATTCCTCTTCTCTATCTCTTTCAAAACAGTGACAAATTTATGAGTTACCTTTAAGGGCAACAAGGACATGTGAAAAATATTTTGACATTTTTTCCTTATATTTTTGAATCCCCGGGGGGCCATTCAAAAATTTAGGCGAAAACCGCTGAACATTTTTGGGGACATTAAAACCCGGGTTTTTTTTGGAAAAGGGGGAACCCCGGGGAAGGTGTTCTGACGCATTCTACGTCATTACTTTGTACCCAGTCTCTACCCCATCCCAAAATTAGTCAGAAGTGCTAATTAAAAGGTTATGTCAAGTTTCAAAAAAAAAATAATATTTTTCGGGCTTTTCTATTTTTTTGGGTTTTTTATAATTTTTTTTTTTTTTGCTATGGTGTAACAACTATTTGGATTTTGCAGATTTTTTTTTTTTAGTTAATTCCCAAATGGATGAATTGGGGGGAAAAAATTTTTTAAATCAAAAAAAAAAATTTTTATTTGTTATAGTTGACTTAAAACATTTTAAAAATCTTAAAAAGGGAAAAAAAATTTGGGTTTTTTATATATTATCTTTTTTTTTTTTTTTTAACTCCCAAAAAAACTTTACTTTAAATTAAAAAAATTTAAAAATGTTTAAAACCCCTTTTGGGTTGAAATTTTTACATACATAAACCGTTTTTTTTTTAAGGGGGAGGGGTCGGTTAAACGGGGGTTGAATGGTGGGGAAAAGAAGGGGTTATCAACCAGTATTAAAAAAACCGTAACCCCAAAAAATATCCTTATTGGGTTTTTAAATTTTATTTCCCCAAAAAGGAATGCTATTCGGGGCCCAAAAGGGGGGGTAAAGTTTTTGTTTCCCCGGCCCTCTTTGAGCCTAACAGCCATGGTGGGCTCCTTATTTCTTACCCCCCAAAACCCCCCTTGTGGGGGAAAAAAATTTTTTTAAATTTTCGGGGAAAAGGGGTTTGTTTTTTTTAAATTTCCCCTTTTTTAACATAGATGGCCCTAAAATAAACTGTGATTTATATTTAAAATTTATTTTTCCCCCAACCCACCCCCAATTTTCCCCTTTAATCAACAGCCTAGCCCTAACTAAACAGCCCCTTTTTTCCAACCCCCCAAGATATTCAGCCATCTGATAAAAAACCCTAGGCAATGACTTGGATCGATGACTTTTATCACTTGCCTAGCCTGTTTATTTAAATTTTTTGTTCCACTTTGCCACCTAGCGCCAAAAAACCCCAAAACCCATCAATTTTCCGACAAAAAAAATTTATGGTGTTCCCCAAAATTTTTTTAAATTTTAAAAAAAGTACAATGAAAGAGTTTAGTGACAATGAAAATTTTTAACAATTTAATTTTTTTTAAACAATTTCTATCGAAAACTTTTTAACCCCAAAAAACTACATCTGATTCTTGATTTCCAAAAAAAAAAAAATGTTACATTTAAAGTATATTTAATAAAAGCATTTCCCCTGTCAGATGTTTTTTTTTTATTTTCCGTTACATGGTCAATTTAAAATAGGGGTTTGGCCCAAAAAAATTCGCCAGCCAGTTTATTAAAAGGAAAAACCGGAGGCAAAATCATTCCCGGGGCCTTATTGAACGGCCTTTTTTTGTAAAGAGGCTAGGGGGCTGATTAAACCCCAAGGTCCCCTATCGTAAACTTTTTGGGCCGCCTTTTTCCCCCCCGTTTATTAAATGTTGGGGAAAAAACGGTTAAAAAGGTTTTTATCTTCAGGCCGCCAGGGGTTAAACAAAGGTTGTTTTTTAAAGAGGCTAGGTTTTTTAATTAAACCGGGAATTGCTAGTTGGCTGCGACATTTTTTTTTTTTAAAAAATTTTTTGCTTTAGGCGAATTTAACTAGTTTTGTTGTTTGATTGAGAGGAAAAAATAAATTAAACCTTATTAGACACCAACTGAGTTTTTGTTGATGATGTTTAAGCTATTATTATCTTATACTTGTGGTTTACCGTTGTTTACCTATGTTTTAAGGCTTTACTTACCGGGTATGTTAAAGAAGAAATTCTCTCTATGAGTCGGTTATTTGACCGAAGGAAATCATTAATGGTATGAATACCCCCTTTTTGTAATGAATTAAGAACATTTTCAGTAAAAAAGTGGAATTTATCCACGCACAATGCAATCATCACGCAATCAAACTCTTTAAAAATTTAAAACACTGAAAAAATTTTTTTACGACCCAAACGTTTTTATTTTTTGGTTAGAAAAGTTTGGGATAATTTTAATTAAAAAAAACGATAACGATTATTGAAAAAACCGCCATCAAAGCGATTTTCGATTTAATTTTTTTTTTAATTTAAATTTTTTTTTCGTAATTTAAAAAACTGAATAATCGCATGATAGCGGTTTTTTCAATAACGAAAATCAATTATTTTTAATTGAATTATCCCATCAAAATTTTGACCAACCGGGGCCCCCCAAAACGTGGCGAAAAGTCTTTTTTTAATTTCCCCCCTACATAGGGGAATCTTTTACTGATTAAATTTCGACACTCAAATCATTTTTAAAAATGAGATCCGATATTCCGGGGGAAGGGAACCTTTTCGGAAAGGCGATTTTTGTTCGCTTTTCGGAGTTTTTAAGAATGCAAATTTGCGGTTTAGGGAACCCCGGTTTTAAAAGTATAAAGCCCCCCTTTTTATTTAAAATATGGTAATTTTTTACTTATCGATTTTATTAAAATTTATTAAATTATACAGGAGTTTTTTGGGCGCTGTTTACGAATTAGAAGTGAGCGATATCGCAATTTTTCAATTACACTGATATAAAATATATTAAATATTACTAATGTTACTGCGATTTTTTAATATCGGTGATTTTTAAACTGATCTCTGCTGATGTGATCCATAGATAAAAGTTTATAGGGATGTGATCACATTTTTAAGGTCACGTAAGGTAAAAGGGGGGGGGAAAAGAAGGGGGGGGGAAAAGGGTTTTTGATCACGGGGCATCCAATTTTGAGGACCATGTGAGCCGCCATGGGGTTTTTTTACTTGTAAATAAAAAAAGACATTTTTTTGTTTTCTTTTTTTTTCTCATGGAATAAAAATGGTTTCGTATAAACAAAAAAATTTTTTAAAAGTGTGGTAAAAAATTTTTTTTTCTTTTGAGTCTTTAATCTAAAAAAGGAAAAAAACGTCGAGAATGGGGATAGAAAAAACCAAGACGTGAAGGGTGGAAAAAAGGGGTGTTTGGGGTTGGGGGGCCCGTCGGGTAACCTTAAAAAACCAAAATTCTCAGCTGTGGACAGAGCCGGCCACGTCGAAGTTTTTATATGGGGGGTTTTTTTTAGGTTGAAAATATTTTGTACAGAGTTTTTATTTTTTTGGTTTTGACTGTTTTTACTATATTGTTTTTTTGGAAAGTTTAGT